>CAUYRT010071775.1:0-22180 GCA_963574885.1 Lepilemur ruficaudatus
TGGCTTATGCCTGTAGTACTATCTAATTGGGAGGCTGAGGCAAGATGATCGCTTGATCCCAAGATTTTGATGTTGCTGTGAGCTAGACTGAAACCACGGCACTTCTAGCCCAGGCAACAGAATGAGACTGTGTCTCAAAAAAAAAAAACTATGTAGTGAGGAAGGTCAAAGATAGATTCCTTCAAAACCTCTTTCCTTAAAATGTTATTATACTCTAGAATAGAAAATAAAATATATACAATATGGACAATAAATTTTAAATATATTAAGTGCGTAAGAGAAATGTTAACAAAAGGCAAAAGTCTTTTAGAGAAGGAGGAGTTTGCTTAACCTGAAAAACATAAGGAATTCTTCATGGAAGTGGTGGTATTTAAACCAGACTTAAAGGCAGAATGGGCAAAATAGGGGGAATTGGTGTTCAGGGCAGTGGCTGCAAGGCAGACAATGGAATATTAAGAATGAGATAAGAGAGCTCTAAAGGTGGAATTGGCAAGCCTTAATATCTTATTAGATACAGGGACATTCATTTAAGCAGGAAGCAGTGGAGCAGTTCATTTAAAATTATGAGAGAAAATTAATTCCAACATAGAATTCTAAGCTTTTAGCCATGCAAGATCTCAAAAATCAACTTCCACATCATCTTTCTCAGTAAGTTTTTGGAGGATATGCTCCCTCAAAACTGGATATAAACCAAAAGGGAAGACATGAATGTAGCGAACAAGTGAAAAGAAGATTAAGAGGGTAATCCATCAACACTGTATAGGACAGAGGCTCTGGGAGAGATTTCTTCAAGGTTAAATTTGTAGAATGTTTATGTCTAAATATTTTGAGAGGAAATTAGATAGTTGGTAAAGATTTTAGGCGCATTATTAGTGATATTATAATAAATACAGTCAGCCTGCTTTTCAGTTGAGGGGAGGAATTATGCAAGAAAGGAAAAGCCATGAATAGCTTTCAGTTAACATATGAACGTGCTTAAAGACACTTGTTTGGAGTCTTGATTGTTTGTAAGAGTGGGCAAATGATATTCTCTGCAACATTTCTCCAATCATGAGAAAGAGAAATATGTTCTTTGATAATGGGTTTGCTTCCTCCAAGAATTGTCCATTCATTGGTTTTAGTGAAATTGCAGTTGATCAAAAGTCCCTTAGGGAAAAAGAATTCCAAGGAACTTAGCAGATAGGACAGCAAGACTCCTACAAGCAGTTTTCTAATAGCATCCCCTGGTTTGTTTAATGAATATCTCGCATTTGGATTCTTTTAGTTCTGTCACTTTGTATTATACCATTTGCTATCATAAATCAATTCCTCTTAACAAAAACTTTGAGGGAGGGGTGTATTATTTTATATGCGTACCTCAGTGTCTATAGTCATTCACCTACATCTTTCATTGAATTTGGTTTTCATTTTCAGCTCAATTCTGTTACACATTTATTTGAAGGTCTGATAAATTAGAAAAGTGTACATGTTGATGATGCATTTCAACCAGTTTTTCTGAGTTCATATATATCAGACATTAGATAGCCAAGAGAAACCACAGGTTAGAAACATAGTCTTTTTAATAAATTTGTTATGAAAGGAAAGAGAAATAGCATAAAATTAAGATGAAGTTTACCATCTCAGTGTGTCTGCTTTCATTGGTGTCAAAATCTCTGGCAGTAATTGTGTCCGTGTGTCTGTGCATCTTGCTTGTGTGCTTTTTCCTCCCTATCTCTTAGAATTCAAACTTTGAATATAATGGCAAAATTCTGGAAAGCTACGTAAAAATATGACAATAACCTTAAATAATCAGAGGTATGGACATGGAAAAGAATGTATGTACAAAGATGTTTATTGCTGTTAATAAAGTAAGTTACCTGTTCAACAATAGTTGAATGGTTCCATAAATTATAGCACATCCACAATAGATATTATGAAGCCAATAGCAAGTGCATTTTTATAGACTCGTCACACTATAATATTAAGTAGGCTATTGAATGCAGAAATGCATATATAACACATAAATGAACATGTCTCAATTATTAAACAATTCTTGCTGTATCCTTTTGGAAGATTTCTGGGCATATGCAAACGTGAAATACATATTTATAATGCATATCCATTTAATAGCCTTTTATTTTTTCCCCATGGGTAGGATTATATATACCTGTTGTTCTGAAACTTGCATTTTTCATCTTTCTTTTTACCTAGAAAAGGTATATTGTAACATATAAATCCACTGAGAAATGTATCATCTGTTAAATCAGTACCCTATATATAAGCTGGTTCTAGTTTTTTGCTCCTATAAACAATGTTGTGGTGAGTGTGCTTTTATATACACCTCTGTTCCCTGGGTGAATATAAATTTATCGGTTAGATTCCAAAAAGTAAAATAGATGGCTGCGTCAAAGGGCATGTGCATTTGAATTATGATACCTTTCATTAAGCAAAACAAGCTGAGAGAGCTAACTTCCCAAAACTTCTCCCAGATAGAAAGCTCTGAAAGTTTAGGAAACAAAAAATGTGTTTTAAAAAATTAATTTATCAGACAGGCGTGGTGGTTCACACCTGTAATCCTAGCACTCTGGGAAGCCGAGGGGGGAGGATCGCTTGAGGTCAGGAGTTTGAGACCAGCCTGAGGGAGAGTGTGCCCCCATTTCTACTATTAATAAAAATAGAAAAAATTAGCTAGGTGTGGTTGTGTGCACCTGTAGTCCCAGCTACTTAGGAGGCTGAGGCAGGAGGATCACTTGAGCCCAGGACTTTGAGGTTGCAGTGAGCCAGGATGATGCCACTGCTACCCAGGGTCACAGAGTGTGACTCTGTCTCAAAAATAATAATAATACTAATAATTCATTAGGAATGATTTGAATCAAGGAGGGTATCCTGAGAAGTACAGAAGCTTTTACGTAGTACCTGATAGCATGAAGTAAAGTTTGAATGAACAGGCTTTTTTAAAAAAAATTGATCTTGAACTAAGTGATTTAGAGTAAACTCAGACAATAGAATAAATCACTCAAAAACATTTTTTATAAGTTAAGAACATAGATAAAAAGTCAAACAATCAGAGGATCTTAGGAAATTAATGAGGATGAAAGTTTCAGCATTTGCTCATCCTTTTAACTGTTACTTTTTAGAATCATTAATCCCACATTTTTGCTCTTTATTTGAATCTGAGCTCTTTCCTAAGAAATGGTGATCAAAATGCAGAGATGATACAGTAATATATGAAACAATGTATCCAACAAATGTTTATTAAGTGCCTGGTATGTGCCAGCTGTTTTTCATGTGCTAGGGATATAGCGGTGAATATAACAGATAACAGTCCTAACAGCAAGGAACTTATATCCTCAAAAAATCTCATTTGCCCTCTCCCTAACTTATAGTTGCTACGTGTTTCAAGTGCCTGCCTGTGAAAATACACCCTTGTGTATCATCTATACCCTTCATTATTCTCTCCCCTTACCCTACTTTATTTTTCTTCATAGCACTGTCACCACCTGACATAGGTGTGTGTTTTTGTCTTCTACGAGTAGAATGTAAACTTCATAAGTGTAGGGACTTTTCCTTTTACCTACTCTGACCTCTCCAGCACCTAACATATGAGGCACTCAGTAAACAGGTGTTGAATTTGTTGAATAAATCTTTAGTCTTTATTATGTAAGTAAAAAAAAAGTTTGCTATTTGTAGCTCTAGCTCTGATGGCTCTTAAGTAGTATTTTTTAATTATATCATTTTATCATTTTTAATCATTCTATAATATATAAAATTTCAGAGTGCTCACTTACTCATTTTTCCCTACTTTACTTTTCCCCATAGCACCTGTCTTCTAACATAACATGTAATTTCCTTAAACATTCACCAATCAGAATCTAAACTCCATGAAGAGTTTATAATATTTTTGTATGTTTTGATAATTATTGTATCCCCAGCATCTATGGGGGAGCCACACGTACAATACATGTTTCATTATTAAATATTGAATAAAGGATTGAATCATTTGGTTCTAAGAGAGATAGCTAAAAAATAGCCATTTTGTAAGATCTTATAAAAACAGAAGTAGGCAAGAGAAGAAAATAATAGACCTACTGTATTTCCTGGTTGGGGCTCAGGGATTGATTTCAGAATTCAGTTAGTTCTAGGAAGTAGCTAATAATGAGTCAAGGAATTGTTAAAGCAAGAAGAAAGGTCCCAAGCAGAGTGTGAAAACTTGGGAAGTCAGAGACATAGATCTGTTTTCAGTGGTGTCAAAGGTTCGGATGCCCATATGAAGTAGAAAAGCAGAAATGGTACCAACTAACTTGTACTTCTGGTTAGAAGTTACACAGAGTTGGTGACCTAGAGAAATGGTTCTCAAACTTGAGCATGCATCAGAATCACGTGAAAGGCTTCTTAAAACAGAATGATGTCTCCATCACCAGAGTTTCTAATTAATAGGTCCAGAGTGAGGCCTAAGAATTTGCGTTTCTACCCAGGTGGTGTTGATGGTGCTGTTCTGGGAGAATCACATTTTGAGAATCACGGACATCTGTGACTCAGTAAAACACTTATGGAAGCAATTAGTGATCAAGAAATTAACTATACTGACAAGGAAGCTTCATATTATGAAGTCAGATGAACAGATTGTTGCTTAACTGCTCTATTTACGTAGTCTAGTCTTTTCAGATAGCTATACTGAAGGACCGGAACTATGGTCACTGCATTTTTTAATCCCTCGTAGGACCTGTCATGGTGCAATCCAAATATTAGGCACTGGGAAACACGGTGAATTTCACTTGTACTATTTAATATAAACATTTTTTTAGTTTCAAAACAGTATACTTTGACATATCCTTGCCAATTTGTTTTGCTACAGTAGAGGGCGCTATAACCCAAATTGTATTTGTACAGCAGTAACACACAATAAGGTTAATTTCTGTTTCCATCCTTGTCCATTAGTCTTTTTTGTTTTTTAACTTTTAAAATTGTCCTTACTGAAGTATTTTAAGTGCACAGTTCGTTGCATTTTGGCAAATGTGTAAGCCTGAGTAACTACCGCCCTTGTTAACATATGGAACATTTCCATCCTAGTTTTGCAGTCAGTTCCACCCCATCCCCAAACTCCTGTCCACTTTCTGTCTCCGTAAAACTCTAAAACTGCCTGTTCCAGAATTTTGTATAATTTGAATCACACAGTATTGGGGCAGGGGAAAAGGAGAGTTGTTGTTTAAAGGGTGTAGAGTTTCAGTTTTGCAAGATGAAGATGAACAGGTGAATATACTTAACACCAATGAACCGTACACTTAAAAGCAGTTAAGCTGGGTGTGGTAGCATGTGACTGTGGTCCCAGCCACTCGAGAAGCTAAGGCTGCAGGATTACTTGAGCCCAGGAGTTTGAGGCCAGCCTGGGCAATATAGCAAGATCTTGTCTCTTTGTTGTTTTTTACCACAGTAAATTTTATTCGGTGTCTGGTTTCTTTTCCAGCATAATATTTTTTATGTTAAGAATGTTTTTTAAAGGAATCAGAAAAATAAAAGGAATTGTTTGTTTGGCGTTTGATGAAACTTAAGTATCTTACTCTTAATTTTTTCTTTCTAGTAATTTTTTAATTCTTCCCTTAGAAGTAATTTCATCTAATTTGCTATTACAAATAACTAATCATTATGAAATAATTTTATGTTATTAAATAAAATTCTAAATATCTTTAATATGGTTTTTCTTAAAAAAGCAGAAATGCCGGGCGCGGTGGCTCACGCCCGTAATCCTAGCACTCTGGGAGGCCAAGGCGGGCGGCTCAAGGTCAGGTCAGGAGCTCCTGAGCTCCTCCTTGAGCTCCTGCTCAAGGTCAGGAGTTCAAAACCAGCCTGAGCAAGAGCGAGACCCCGTCTCTACTTAAAAATAGAAAGAAATTAATTGGCCAACTAAAAAAATATATATATAGAAAAAATTAGCCGGGCATGGTGGTGCATGCCTGTAGTCCCAGCTACTCGGGAGGCTGAGGCAGGAGGATTGCTTGAGCCCAGGAGTTTGAGGTTGCTGTGACCTAGGCTGACGCCATGGCACTCACTCTAGCCCGGGCAGCAGAGTGAGACTCTGTCTCAGAAAAAAAAAAAAAAAAAAAAAAAACAGAAATGTAGAAGCTAAAGATTGTGGCAACAGACAACAGTCGTTTTCTCAAAACTGGAGTAGATATTGTTGCCTGCAGTTATTTGTCCTTTGTCCTGGTTTAAAAAAAATTCCATTGAGACTTCTAGTACTATTTTTGCAAGCAATGTTACTAATTGTTTTAAGATGCAGGTCAAATATCTTAAATTTAAATCAGTAATGGTGTATTAAAGTCATAGAATGCATAATTCAAGGTTAAGAAGAGTTGTGTAGCTATATTACTTTGGTTTCAAACATTGATTTTGTCATGAATTTTTACATTCATAACAAAACGTATGTATTTAGACATATGAAGTCTAGAGTCAGCCCTGTTTTCTACGGATTAGATTCTCCAAGAAGTGATCAGTCTTGTTCCAAACCCCCAGGACCAAGCAGCAATGCTTAATGGCCGAGAGTATTCTAGAGAGTAGGAATGGAAGTTGTATTAGTTTCCTAAAGCAAATTACCACCAACTTGGTGGCTTGAAATGACAAAAATTTATTCTTTCAGGGTTCTGGTAGGACCAAAATCCCCAAATCGGGTCTTTCCAAGACATTCCTTGGCTTGTAGCAGCATAACTTCAATCTTTGCCGCCATCTTCACTCACCCACCTTCCCTGTGTGTCTCTAGGTCCAAATCTCCCCTCCTTTCTCTTGTAAAGACATCACTTGTTGGATTTAAGATCCACCTTAAATCCAGGATAATTTTATCTCAAGATCCTTAACTATTTGCAGTATTTACAACTGCAGAGACCCTATTTCCAAATATGATCACATTCTTAAATTCCAGGAGGACATGAATTTGGGATGGGGATCCTATGTAACTGACTACAGTATTATTTAAGATTCTTTTGTTTAAGAGATGATTTAAAAATAATGACGATATCACTTTCTGATACCTAAAACTTTCACATATATTATCTTACTAATTTTCAAAACATTTGTTTACGTGAGATACTTCCATAGCCTCCCCAATGGAAAGGAATCATAGGAAACTCCTGCATTTTTTCTCTCTAATCTTTCGCTCACTTCTCCCACAAGTGATGAGATTAAGACATATCTGACATCCTTTAGCCCACATTTAACCAAAGGCAGGGAAACTACATGGAGTTGCACAGAACACAGCTCTCCTCCTGGACATGTATGCACCTGGGACACCGAGTGCTTATGCTTCTGATATCCGTATGGTACGCAGACCAAGCAGAGTCTCTTGCTATGTCCAGTTAAGTTTGTGTTTTTAGTTCCAACTTTTCCTGCAAGCTGGTGAATAAATCAGAGTCAAGCAGGTCTCAAAGTCTAGGATTGAAGAGTGAGGTAGGCCGCCCTGTTACGCTCCATTCCAGCCTTACTAATCATAAAGTTGATGTGTAATCTCCATTTACCTCAGTGCTGTATGTTTTTACTTTCTCATCCAGAACTATACTGGTAATCAGAAAAAATACTTACATGCATATTTTAAAAATAATTTTTTCACTGAGGCCATGTAAGGCCCAGCTAGTTATTACTAAGATCAAGAGTTAGAACCCAGATTGTCTTAACTCTATATAGTTGGTTTTTATGTTCACTTTGATGAACCCCTAATACAATTCAGATTGGAATTTTTCTGGCATTATAGGTAAGAATCATTGTGTGTATTGACCTATCAATTTTTAATTTCCAAGTGACTGCTGTGCCTTGCAGTGCTCATGGTGAGGTCAGGATCCTTGCCTTCATATAAACAGTTCTGTTACCTATGAAGAGTGATTATAGATTTACAGAAGTTTTAATAATTTATTAATGTTTCTCAAACCTTTATTTAACAACTTGCCACACCTGCTCCAAGAACTGAAAAACTATAACTACTAATGTACTAAAAGGAGTAGTGTAAAAGTCTTTGCTGTGTCCAAATAGTATACTTTACCCATTTCCTTCACTGTTTATTATAATAATAAATATGAATTAATTTCTAGTCCTTTATGAGCTTTATAAGTTGCCAGAACATGTGATTAATATTATGAGTGATTTTTAAAAGAATGTCTTTGAAAAATTATGAAACGGTTTTTTTTATGCCATTTTACAGCATTGTTGTTTTATATGCTTCAGAAAAAAAATATGTAGAATTTTTTTAGAAACCTATTTTATTTCATCAGGTCTAGTTCATCTTACTGGTATTCTTAAGCACTATTCTGGGACACAGTGTCTTTTTGTTTTAGATCATTTGGGTGACTAAGGTTCATTTCTGTGATGTTTTTTATCAAAGCTGCTTTAAATAGTTATTGATTTTCTCTTCCATTATAACTGAGCTCACTTGATCTCTTTAATTCTAATTGAAGCTCATTTCTCCCCTTTCTATTTTCAGATATTTGTATCTGCTGTTCTCTGGTGATGACCTTTTACCTTTAGACCACTGGGTATTTAATACAGAGGCGCATCCTCTGCCTGTGTTACATTTAGCCAACACCACACTTTCAGGTAATCCTGCTGTTCGATGAAAGCAGCTTCAGAAGGACGATTCTCACATGTGTTTTGTTTACATGGACCACTACAGAATTAGTCTGGAGAGGCAGCTTTTGAAAACCTGGACCTCTAAGTCACCATGGCAGGGTGGAACTATTCCCCGAAAGACTTTTCAACTTGTAGATATATCAACTTTGAAATTATTCCATTTTATACCTGACCAAAACATGTTCTGGTATGTGCTTTGATTCTTAATGAGGTGGTCACATGAAAAATGATTCCTATTACAACTGTATTGTTTTTAGAGTCTTGGAGGCTAGACTTCCTAAGAGCAAGCCAAGAATATAGAGTACCTTGCAGGAGTTAAAGATGGCCTTTGGAACCGGTTATATATTTGTTTCCTCCTACAGTGGAGCAGCTTTCAAATCAAATATTTACACACTATTTATCCCTTTCTTCTTCATTTTAATAATGGAATGAACTGAGATAAATAAGAACAAAAGAATAGTATATAACTGCATCAGTGACAAGAAGACTTGAAAAAGAAACAGAAGTACCTGTCCCTGTCTGAATTTTCAAGTTCCCTGTTGGATGACCAGACTGGCAACCATTTCAGATCCCAATCTATTTCATTGAAATTTCTTGGCTAAATTTTATTTTCTCTGGGGGCATGATCTCACAGAGAATATTCCTCAAGTCTTTGTATCCATATGGAATCACTGAAACTGCTGTTTATCATAACCACTACTTATGAGCCTGGGTGTGGGATTTTGTGCATGTAGTGCAGTCTTGTGTTGGTAGCATGACAGAAAGCAGGGGAAATGCCACAGTTTGTTGCCTTGAAACCTGTTCTAAAAGAAATCCTTGGTTTTGTTGGTAGATTATTTTTCTGAACCAACAAATCTACCAAGTAAATCCACTTAAATGTCATAATAAAGTTAATAGAGTCACTCAATGTAATTTGATTTAATTGGCTTGGCAAAACTATACTATTATATAGCTCTGAATTTGCCTTGACAAGCTAAATTCCTTTTACAACTTAAAGCAAAAACAAAACAGTGAAACTTTCTTAAATATTCTGTCTGGAATGGGGCTAGGGGATTCTTTATTATCTCATCAGATAAGTGAGCTATTCACAGATACTTTATGTTTTTTATTTTCTCTAAAGATATTTATAGAAATCCAAAGAATTAATGAGAATAGCTTCAAAATAATTTTGAGTGATCAAAGTATGGTATAATTAATCATATTACACTAAAATTGGGATATATTTAAGGGACTTTCTCTTACCATAAGTAGGTTTTACATTCATATTTCTTTTTAAAGAAATACTAGTTCTTTGTATTTTGGCAGGAAGAACTTAAATTTTATCAAGAACTATAATGTAAGATAAATACCTAGTGCTTGTAAGTTTTTTGTTCCTTGAATTTATGTGACAGTGCAAGACAATTTTTTCTGTTTTCGTTTACTGTAGATAACTTCAACTGACATTAATAAAAGTTAGAAACAGTATAATTAGCCTCATATTTACTCTGAATTTGAAAATTTCATGAGACAAAGTTTGTACAAGAAGCCTACCTTAGAATTCTGAAAACCTGTTTCCTTACTTGATAGCTATTCTTTTTAACTTTCTATTAGCTTGTAGATTTAAGTTGGGAAAAGATTTAATAAGTTAATATAATTAAATATTTTCTAAAATTGGTCATCTTATACCACAAATGATCAAACAGTCCTTACAATTCAGCCAATAATCTGGGGATGGCTTTCATTTATAGATCAAGTCTTTAAGAGAATTAAATTTTAGCACATATTTTGAAATTGTAATATCTTTTACTATTTGAACATTTAAAACTTTTAAATGTGAATGGCAGATGACTATAACTTTAGAAAAGGGAAAGTGTTTGGTTTTCAAAAAAAAGTTAGGCTTCCACCTACAAATAGCACAAACCCACTTATGAATCACCAAGAGAAAGCAAAAAACTTGAGTTGGCAAAGTCCCAGAGCAGCTGTGCATATGGCAGTGAACTGTCTCTCACCTTGTTTAGAAGAATGCAGAATAAAGGGAACTTGGGTTCCCCAGGAACTTCTCAAGGGATGAGGAGTACGGAACCCCTACCCCCAACTGCTCTGTTTGTGTTACTCAGATGACCAGAGCTTCAGAGAAGGCAAAGTATACAAGCAGGGCCAGTTCTGGTGCAGGCAAAGAACTTGAGAGGGACAGTGGAAGAGTCTTCTTCATGACCCCACTTTCTCTGTGATGATAAGACTAGACCTTATAACTAACAGTGGTTCCATTTTTTTCTTCTCTGAATACCAAAGGCAATTGAAGTCAGCTATAATTGACTTGCCAGTGTCATTTTATTTTTGTTACAGATTTTTAAATTATTCCTCCAAGATCAATCCTTATCCCATATTCTCCTTAGTTTCCAAGAGTATTCTTTACTTTCTTCTGTCCTTTACAGCCCTTCGCATTTTGTAGACCTTATTTCTCAGGTTGAATACTCATTGCATTTATAAGATCTTCTGCAAGGAGCCCAGAAATGCTCCTTTCCAGGTGCCTCCTCAAAGAGCTGACACCCCACCTTGTGCCTTTGGCACAAATGTGCAGAATACATAGGTCAGTTGGTACGTGAAAGAAAAAAAATAGGAATTTCAAATACCCCTCTACCTTCTACATTTACTTCTCGTCAATTTAGAATCACACTTTTTGGTTCAAGCCAGATTTTTTGTTTTTAATATAACCAATCTAACGTTAAAAGGAGGCCCTAACCAAAAAGAAATCTCGGTGCAGAAAAATAAATCTCCAGTCAGGAGGGCCTTACTTCTTGGCGGGTTGCACATTTTATGTCTCTCTAACACCAACGTATTCCTGCCTGTGAGCAGATGTTTGTTTGTAAAAGTAAAATGTGGGTATTGAAGGAATACATTCTTTCTGTGGAATATTGACCCTGACCCTCTATAATGTCATCTAGGGCAACCCAGGGCTTCACTTGGTAGATTTGAACCAAGCAGTTTGAAATTTTGATCATCATCCTCTCATCTTCTCCACTCTTCATTGCCAAAGTCTTTGTAAAACCTCCAGATGTGCTGAAGAAAGATTGTGCTTGCCGTTCTTGCTATAACGCAGTCTCTCCTTAAGCAAATGAGAGACTGAGTGAGCAAACATTTGTGGAGTACCTAACACATGCCCAGCACTGTGCCTGGCGCTCTCAAGCATTAGAACATTGTATGTGATTCCAGTGGCATTCTCTGTATGAGAGTAGTTCGTGTCATTTTAAATGTTATCAAATATGAATCGTGTTATAAAATCCTTAATTTTATATTTCATATAAATTAAAGAGGAAAAGAAAAGGTTTATAATATATTTTAAACAATGTGTTACTATATAATACTACTATAATTGTAGTAAATAACTAAAGTCTCTTGGAAAATGTCAAATATTTGATTTCTGATGCAACTTTGACTAAAATATTTACTTCAGAAATAAAAACATTCTTATTTTGCTATATCATTTTAATTACATAATTAAAAATCAGTGTTTTATAGAAGTGCTGGTTATTTTATATTCAAAAAGTTTTTGTCACACAATTCGTGAGTAAAACTTGTAGTTTTAAGTTGTCTTTGCTCTGGTACGGGTCCTACTGACGGTCCCATGCTGTTAAATATAAAGAAAAATATACTAAAATATTTCTGAGTTCCAAATAACAGTTCCTAGTAATAATATTCTTAGTTCTTATTTTCATTTAGGTTTCTTACACTCAAATTGGCTAGCCCTTGTCTTATCCACTCTTTATATAGATGTATATATAAATACAGTTACACACAGAGACATTTGTAATACTGTTTATTAATTAACAAACACAGTTGGTAACTGGTTTTGGCTTCATAAGTTATAAGCAGAATATTTGAGTAATCACATATGATATGGAGATATTTTAATCTGCTTATTTTGATTCAAGAACATTGGTGAAGATGATTTTTTATTTGGCTCATTCAGATCATTATGGAGATGCTCTTTTTGATCTTTAATCAGCAAGCTTTTCTGAAAAGGGCGAGATAATAAATATTTCAGGCTGTGTGAGCTATACAGTTTCTCTTACTATATTCTCTCAATTCTGCTGTTAAGAGTGTGAAAGCAGCTACTGACAATACGTAAATGAATGGGCGTAGCCGTGGCCCAGTGAGACTTTATGTATAAAAACAGAGGGAGGGCTGAATTTGTCCCTCAGGTCATATTTGTTGACCCTGTTCCCAAGTTTAATTTGTATAAGACCCTCCAACCTTTGATCCGTATCTTTTCTGTTTTTGGATTTACCTAATTCATTTTTAAAGCAAAAAGATGTTCATATGTATGATTGTATGTATTTGTATAACCTAAAGCTATATATTTTGTTGTCTTAAAAGAAAGTAGATACACTTTTCCTGGAGTCTGTTCAGGTTTCAGGACGATACGACTATCATGAAAGACAGTGTGTCTTGCAGCAGGTGGATATGCTCTCAGCCACCATCCTCGCCCTGTCATTTGATGCTGTAATTCCAGATTCCCCATGTAAAAAAGGAAGGTCTGTGTGGTGTCAAATACGATATTCTCTCCACGTTCTGTCTGCCCATTGACCCTTGGACCAGGACTCTGGATTGCTGGAGCTGCAGAAATTCATCCACTTGGGTACTTTGAGAGCTCTGTGACAAGAATATGAAAGAATTTCTGATCTTTGTGCCACAGATCCCAGTCTTCTGAAAAACTCTGAGCAAAAGAAAATGGATTCTGTGCCTCATTGGCCATTTGCATTCCTGTTGCTCCAGGCAGCCACTGTGGAAGGGTGCTGTCCCTGTTACTTCTAGCACATCCTAAGGCTGAGGAGGGCAGACAAAAGATACGTCCAAAAGGAGAGTTCCTTTTCTCTCTTCTTTCATAATTCTCCTCAATTCTTTTAAAAGTCAGTAGCATTATTTCAGAATGTCAGTATGCGTCGTTTTCCAATTAAAGCATACCTCAGCCTTGCACGTCCACTGTTTAACAGCTAATGCCTTTCAAACTTGGTTTGAGCCCAGCAATTACAGAGCTCATAAAATTGCCAGTGAAATTTACATAACAGCGTATTACTAGCATATACATTGCGATGTACCAGTCATTCTGACGGATAATAGATTTTTCACTAGGAAGTTGATCAAATATTTCACTATTTTTGGAAAATCTGGAGGAGGGAAGCCTACATTCAGAATGATAGTGGAGTCAGAGATTGGCTCTTCCACATTGTATGAGCTGTCTTTCTAGGTCCGACATACTGTAAGGTTGCCTCAGCTCGGTGTGACTATAAGTGTGAGTACTCAAGCACATATACCCGCGTACATACACATTAATGTGCAGAAGATTTTAAACGTAATTGCAAATGTCTTTCAGCTATTTGAGTTCCACAGAAGTCTGTATACCAGAAAACCTCATGAAGATAAGGTCAGCTCTTTTTTGGTAAAAACTGTTTTTTTAGAAAATTTAGAATTTTTTGCTGAATTAAGTAAGTAAAGTGTCCCCAATTTTAATTACTGGCGGGTTTGGAAGTTGAAATGCCATTCTTCAAGCTCACTGGTCTCAAATTCACTGCTAAAACTTTTTCCCTAAACTAATACGTGGGGTAAAATATAACCTCCTAAGTTGGTACCCACTGGCTGCTCCTGCACTGGTTTCTAGTCATGTCCTCCATTATGTGATTTTTACAAATTAAAGGTAACATTGTATATTAAAGTTCAAATAAAGATGTTCTTTAAGTGAAATATCTTTGTTTATCCTTCATTTTTACTCACTGATGTCAAACAGTTTAATGTCTTCCTGTCTACAAAAGAACAGCTTTGGCTTTTACAGTAACTGGTAGTCTCTTATTCAGAGTTTTCCTTTTGGATCAACTAATCTTTACATCTCTTGATGTTGTAAAAATTGAAGAGCATGTTTAGAGGGTAATTTTTATTGCAACTGATCTTAAGAAAACAAACTGTAGACTTACGTTCATAGACTTACAGACTGTGCGTGTTATCTCTAAGATCTAGTGTAGTCTTGCCTCTGAGATGATGAAGCTTAAAAATTGCCTCAATCACTGCACCTCATTCTGTCACATTAAAATCTGACCTGACCCTTCTTAAATGATTCTTGGGCAAATATAGGCCTAAAAGAGCTTGAGCGGTGGGATCACCTGGACTATAGATAGCGGTTTGCTCCATCAGAACTGTAAATGCACAGGATATTTTAAACCCTGTACCCCTGGAGCGTCCAATAAGGTAGTAGTAAAGCCTTCTGAAATAACAGCCAATTTACATCCTTGAGGTCTAATTCTTCCTGGCACAGTGGATTTTAACTTGATCAAAATTTTATTCATTCATTCATTTATTTAGAGACAGGGTCTTGCTCTGTCTCCCAGGCTGAAGTGTAGTGGCACGATCATAGCTCACTGTAAACTCAAAGTCCTGGACTTGAGCGATCTTCCTGCCTCAGCCTCCCAAGTAGGTGGGACTACAGGTGTGCACCATGTCTGGCAATTTTTTAATTTTTTTTTGTAGAGATGAGGTCTTACTATGTTGCCTAGCCTGGTCTCGAGCTCCAGGCCTCAAGCAATCCTCCCACCTTAGCCTTACAAAGTGCTGGGGTATTACAGATGTGAGCTATCGCACCAAGCCATCAAAATTTTAGACTAAGAAATGACACTGTGGTTGTATCAAAATTAATTTTGTACTTATATTTTCAGGAGCAGGACTGGATAAAATTATAAATAAAAAAATAATGACCTCCGAATGACTATAATTTGATAAAATTTGGGCCTCTCTTTGCCTGCCAGAAATCTGAAATTTCCATCATTTCATTGCATCACAAAGGAACTGACAATATGCCAATAGCAATGTGAAGAATGTCAGATAGCGAGTGAGCTTGCACTCCTTGATTGACGTAACACAAATTTTTATTTTTTTTATTGCGGTAAAATATGTATAACATAAAATTTGCTATTTTAACCATTTTTAAGTGTACAACTCAGTAGCATTAATAATTACATTAACGATGATGTGCAACTATCACCCCTATTTCCGAAACCTTTTCATCATTCTAAACAGAAACTCTGTAACCTTAAGCAATAACTCCTCATTGCTCCTCTTCTTCCCCCAACCCCTGGTCATCTCTAACCTACTAAGACAGATTTCTTAAGTAAATCTCAATTTTCTTGCCTTTAAAAGGGGAATAATATAGGATATTTAGGAGAATTAAATGAGAAAAAACCATGTACCTCGTCTGAATTAACCTTTCAACTTTAGTTTTTTGTTAGCAGCAGCAGATTGGAGTAATCATTTCTACAGGGACAGAAAAAAATAAAGAGGGAAAGGACAATTAGAACAGGACAATGAAGAGCCAAGAAAATCATCTAGTTCTGCCTCCTTATATACATAAGGAAAATGAAACCCAAAGGAAAACAGAATGAAGACACCAGATGAACTTTAAGATGGTCTTCTGGTGTTACCATTCATGATTGTGTGAAATAAGACAATGTAGTTTTTGTTGTTACATAAAAAAAGGTTTAATGGCATGCAAAGACAATGCATATGAACCAAGCAGTTTAAAAACTATTAATATATAGCAGAAGTCACTTTTTGTTAGATACCCAGCAAGAATGTATACTCAAAGTTAATAGAGTTATCTTTGGTAAGGATATAAGAGAATTAACTTTTTGCTATTTCCTAGTTTAACTTTTCTGAAAAAATGAAGCTGTATTGAGGCACAATTTACATAAAATAATCCCATTGCAAGTATATAATTGAGTGATTTTTAGTCAATTTATAAAGCTCTGCGACCACCCCACAGTCCACAAAGATCCCACATAATCCGTTTACGGTAAGTCTCCCATTTACAACCCAGCTCCTGGCAGCCACTGATTTGCTTTCTGTTATGGATTTGCCTTTTCTGGACATTTCATATTAGTGGAATCATATAGTGCCTGGCCTTTTGCATCTGGCTGCTTTAACCTAGCCATAATGTTTTGTTTTCAAAACGTTTCTTTTTAGTGCTGAAAATATTTCATTGTATAGATGTACCATATTTTGTTTATACATTCACCAATTGATAGACATTTGGATTCTTTCCACTTTTTGGCTATTGTGATTAATGCTATTATGAATATTTGCATACAACTCTTTACGTGGACATGTATTTTCATTTCTCTTGGGTATATACCTAGGAGTAGTAGAATTGTGAGTCATATGATAAAGTCATGTGTAACTTTTTAAGAAATCACCCCACTTTCTTCCTGAGTGACTGTTTTTACATTCCCACTAGTAGGGTGCGAGGGTAAGGATACCAGTTTGCCTGACATCCCCACCAACATTTGTTACTGTCTTTTTATCGTCTGCCTTTTTTATTATGGCCGTTTTAATGGATGTGAAGTTGTATTTCATTGTTTGAGTTTGCATTTCTCTCATGACTGATGGTGTTGACCGTTGTGCTGTTAGCCATGCATGTCTTCGGTAAAATGTCTATTCCGGTATTTTGCCCATTTTAAAAGTTAGGTTGATTGCCTTACTCAGTTGTAAGAATTCTTTGTATATCCTGTATTTATTTTCTCTAAGATTGGGATTTGTCTTTTCAGTTTTTTGTTGGTATCTTTTGAAGTATGAAGGATTTTAACTTTGACAGGGTGCAGTTTATCTACGTTTTCTTTTATGGATTGTGCTTTCTTGCCCGATCCAAGGTCTCCAAGAGTTTAGACCTATGTTTTCTTCTAAAAGTTTTATAGTTTTAGCTCTTACATATTGGTCTATGGTCCATTTTGAGTTAATTTCTCATGTATGTGAGGGGTTTAACAACATTTTTGTGTGTAAATATCCAGTTATCTCAGTATTTATTGAAAAGATTCTCTTTTCTCTAGTAAATTGTTTTGGCACCTTTGTGACATATCAACTGCTCATTAATGTAAGATTTTAATTTCTGGGCCCTTAATTTTGTTCCATTGATGTATGTCTTTCCTTATTCCAGCACCATACTATGTTATTATAATGACTGTAGCTTTAGCGCTGTGGTTCTTGACCAAGGGATGATTTTGCCCTTTCTCCCTCCAAGGACGTTTGGCAGTGTCCGAAGACATTTTTGATAGTCGTGACTAGGAGTGGGAGGGGTTGCTTCTGGCATCTAGTTGGGTAGAAGTCAGAGACTTTTTTTTTCCCTGAAAATAGCCCACTCTCCTGTTTCTTTCCATATATTATAATTTTTTGTTGAAAACTGGACATTTTAGGTAACATTATTGTAGCAACTTTGGATTCTGATCTGATCTCTCTGACCCAGGGAGATGGTAGTTGTTGCTACTGCTGTTCTGTTTGTTGGTTGTTTAGTGATTTGCCAATTCTGTGGAGACTGTCTTCCCCCATGGTGTGCAGCCGCTTTGTAAGCCTGGCTTTCTAGGAGTCGGCCCTGCGTCAGCATAGCTTAGTGGTTAGCCAATGATTTGTCAGAGGTTATACTCAAAGATCTTCAGCTAGTAGGGGCTTCTATCATTTGCTAGTGGATCTATATGTAGGTTGGAGAATACATTCAAAGTTTAGGCAGTTTACAAGTCTTCCCCAGCTTTTACTTTGCTCAAGGTCCTATTTTCTGCCTCGTGCAAGCCCTCGCGCTCAATCAGTAATGTGTGGAAGTACCTAGGGCTTTCTCTGGTCTCCCCTGAATGTGTGCTCAATCTTGCTCTTGTGTGCAACCTTCCAAGCCACCAGAGATTCGTGGCAAGATACACTATGGCTGTCTTATTCCAGGGATCTCCCTGTTAAATTTCTGGCTTTTCTGCCAAAACCTCAGGCTAGCTGCATTGGCCTTTCCCACTCATTTGCTACTGAGATTGCTTCTAACAATGCCCAGGGACATCACGCAGCCCCTTCAAGCTTGTCTTGCCCTTGTTGAAGTCCATGCTGATGGAGCTGGAAGGAGATGGGAGCGCTCAGCCCTGGGCTAAAATGCCACAGACATACTCTTCTTACCCAAGGTTCAGGAGTTTTCTTTGAATAAATACTTCTCAATTTGTTGTATGCCTTCAATCAATTTCTAGAATCCTAAAAAAAATTTTTTTAAATTTTGTCCATTTTATTCCTTTGGGGGAAAGGATTTGCTGAGCTTCTCACTCTGCCATTTACTATTCCAGGAATAAATAAATAGATAAGCATAGATAGGTGGGTAGACAAATAAATAGATGGTATATGTAGATATCTTTACTGATATTCTTTATAAAATTCCTCTACGAATTTCAGCCTTCTTAAAGCTTTTCTGCCCACATCTGAAAGGCCTTTATTCACTTCCATCAAAATCCTACTCATCTTTCCAGTCCTTACACAACTAAAACTTTTGACAGAACCTTCCCTAATTTCCCTGTCAGTGATTCTTCCATGTTTATACATCCATAGCACTTGTTCAAAACTGTTACAACTCATCACGTTCGTTTGTGGATACACCTTTCCGTCCTACATTGATTGTCAGCTGCTTAAGTACATAGGCAGTATCCTAGTGATCTTTTTATTACTCTTAACAACTTACGTATTTGTTGAGTAAACACTCCAGTTCTCAGAAGCCAGTATTCTTTCCCCCAGACCAGACTGCCCCACTGAAGGGTGATTATAGTCCACTTCCCTTGACTCTTGAGTTTTCTATCAGTAAAAACTTTACCAAAGCCATGAACACTAAGACACGTCTAAACATTATGAAGGAGATGTGGCATGTATTGAGTCCGTTTTCTACAGATGTAGAAAATACACAGTGCCGTTGGTGCTCAGAATGCCAGGAAGTCCTAGCGGAAGAAACGGGTCCTTGATTAGTCAGGAGTCCGGAACTGTAGTCCCTTGATCTTCCCCTGATTGATTGTAAGACCTTAGGCAAGTTGTTCACCTTCTCTGGACTTCAGTTTATTTTCTCCAAAAGAGGACTGAACTAGAAAATTTGTGATTCATGAGATAATATAGTTATTACATTCCACACACATTTTTTTGAACTTTGACCTACTGTTTGCCAGGAGCCCTAATATGCTTCCAGTTTATAGAAATCAAAGTAAGTTCTCTGCCCTCAAACTTGGACTGGCCTGCTTCCTACTGTGGCAAATGCTATAATAGAGGTATGCTTTCAACATTACAGGGGTGCAGCAGGATCCTAATCAAGCTTAATTAAGATTTGGGAGGGGAGAGGATAACCAGGAAGGATTCTTGAAGTAATTGACACTGGAGCTGAATTTTAAGGGGTAACCGAGTTTAAAGACAAAGGGAAAAGGAGCTACTGGGCAAGGCAAAGACACTGAAGAAGCAGGGAGTGGGAGATGAGATCAAAGCCCAGGTAGGGAGACTGGCCTTGAGGTTGAGAAGGGACCTCCATTTCACTGAGAGCCATAAAACAATCCTCCCCTGGAGTCCTTTTCAGACCCTGAGACTGCTTTGTCCTTGACCAAGGGAGTGCCAATGAGGTGCCAAAATCCCTCCCACTCCCAAAAGGAGTGGTTCTCCTTTCTGAAAGTCTGGGTTTAATTCTCTTCCAATACCAAAGAATCCATGAGACAAATGTTATTTAAGAGGAGGTTAAGGGACTCCCCCGGGAATAGCTTCAAAAATACCCAACACTTTAGATGCATACGGAATGAATTAGCACAGGCACCGTATGTGCACGGAGCAGCAGCAAGATTCCAGAAATTTATGCCACCAGGGGGCGGTAGTTTTTCTTTCTTCAAATCTGCAGGTGGTTGAAGCCTAGTAGACATGCAGCGAACGCCTTGCCTAAGTCTCAGTAGCGGTGGCGTTGGCTGACAGGAGGACACTTTCGCTCTGGGTGGCTCAGGCAAGCGTACCGCGCCAAGGGCTTGCTGGGGCCTCCGCAGCTCAGCGCAGGATCCTGCAGCGCCTGGGCTCGTGCCCCGCTGAGCCAAGTCCGTGATGAAGGGCCTTCCCAACAAGACAGATCCTGCGGGAAAAGACTTTTCCCTTTCCTTCAAAACGTGACTGCTGTCCCTTTAAAGGCTTTGCGCTAATGGGAAAGAGTGATTAGAAGATGAAAAACATCATTTCATATCAGAAGATAGGCCTAGAAAAATTTTGGCTCATGTAGAACAATGGGTATGTTGTGGAATAGTAGATTTAACAACAGAAATCAAATTGTAGTTGCTCATGGTTACTTACACAACTCTGCTTAAGTCCTTTTGGAATTATTTTTCTTTAAACGTTTATTGGCTGTGCACTGTGTGCCAAGAACTATGGGAGGCCCTGCAGATACAGAGCTAACCGTGACCCCGAACTTGTGGAGCTTCTGGGCCCCTCCCAGCCCGCAGGATCTGGTAGCTGACGCCGCCTCAGAGGCCGTCCGCACAGACAGTGGCCGCCTTCGGCACAGCACACCCGCCCCTCTGCGCTCTGGCCGAGTCCGCTGGTTTCTCCGGCCTCGTCACCCGCCATTCCCGCCTCACAGCTCACAGTGGCCCAGCACCAAAAGGGGGGACTCGGTGGCTGACGGGGAAGGGAGATAAACCAGTCACAGGAGCCAGCAGGACAAAGAATGTGCGCATGCGGGTGCGCACGCAGCGTCGGGGGTGCAGCGAAGCAGGTGTTGCGTGTGTACAGCGGTGTGCGGGTATCTACGGGTGCATCACTGTGGGACCAGGGCTGGGGGTTATATGTGATGGGCTGGATGTGCAGGGGTGGCCCAACACTTTCTACTGGAGTCCCACCCTGCTCGACTATGCAGCCGGGCTCAGCTGATGGGGGCCAGCAGAAACTGCTACACTCCTGGGCTTAGCAGAAGGTATTTCAAGCCAGAGGGGCAAGGCCAAAGGTGGCCACCTGACTCCTGGCCTGCAGCAGGGCCCAAAGCAGCACCTCCCTCCTTTTCCCAGTCCAGAAAGGCAGCATCACTGAGGAGGCAGCCAGATGGCTTTGGTCTGTGTCTGTCAGTGTTCTTCAGTGCAGGGAGCAGGAGCCACCCCTGGCTACTTAAGCAAAGGAGATATATGAGACGGATATATGGGGGCTCAGACAATCTGCAGAAAGTTGAAGGCCTGAGCTTGGAGAATGGGTAGACACCAGGGGTTCAGGAGGCCAGGCGGCCAGCTCCAGACACAACCTCTATTGCTGGACCCACCCCAGGCCTGTTCTTAGTGTCCCGTTGCTTTGCAGCTTCATGTAAAGTTTGAAGTTTGTGTTTTAGGCGAACAGTGGGGAAGGGTCCAATTGTTCACTCTAGCTGCCCGGGAGAGGGAGCTTTCTGTCCATTGAGACTCACAAAGTAAGCAGATTTCCTAAAACTTGAGCTAGCAGACAACAACGAAAAAGACAACTATTCCCTACAAAGTCAAACGCGTGGGGTTCAAATCCCAGGTCTGTTGTATATACACTGGGTGATCTTTTTTTTTTTTTTTTTTTTTTTTTGAGACAGAGTCTCACTCTGTTGCCTGGGCTAGAGTGAGTGCCATGGCGTCAGCCCTAGCTCACAGCAACCTCAAACTCCTGGGCTCAAGCAGTCCTTCTGCCTCAGCCTCCCAAGTGGCTGGGACTACAAGCATGCGCCACCATGCTCGGCTAATTTTTTTTTTCTATGTATTTTTAGTTGGCCAATTAATTTTTTTCTATTTTTAGTAGAGACGGGGTCTCGCTCTTGCTGAAGCTG
>CAUYRT010071779.1:0-11965 GCA_963574885.1 Lepilemur ruficaudatus
CCAACTAAAAATATATAGAAAAAAAAATTAGCCAGGCATGGTGGCACATGCCTGTAGTCCCAGCTACTCAGGAGGCTGAGGCAGGAGGATTGCTTGAGCCCAGGAGTTTGAGGTTGCTGTGAGTTAGGCTGATGCCATGGCACTCTAGCCCAGACAAAAAGAGTGAGACTCTGTCTCAAAAAAAAAAAAAAAAAAAGAACAAACAATAAAATGCAGTTTCCTGGTTTTCAGAACTCATACTCATAGAGATCCAAAGTTCTGTGAGTAAAGCCTATAGTGAACTTGTCCTCAGACTGTTAGAGACCCTAAATTTTTCCCAAACCCTGTTTTAAAAGCAAGCCTAGTGTCTTTAATATAGGCACAAAGATAAGGCCGTCAAGGGCCCTCAGTGAGTCCACATGTACTTCCAGATGCCACGTAAGGGAGCAAACACCAGCTCCAGTGGGTAAGCAGTGGGTAAGCAGAAGCAAAAAAGACGTTTTCTACAAATGACCAGAGCCACTGAAATCAATTAAGGTCCCATCAGCACTGCATATGTAGTAGAACAATATCTTCAAAGTTATTATTAGTAGGAAAAACGGGGCGGGGGGGGAGACATTAAGAGAGGAAAAACACACTACCATTTTACATTACAATTATCACTATAGAAAAACAAAAACCCCACCGTGGTCAACTATTCCAGAGAACAGCTTTCTAGAACTCTAAAGCCTTGAGCCTGGCCTCTTTTTTAAGAGAAAAAAATATTATTGTCAGGAAAATATACATGCTTACACATTTATGCACACATCTTGCTTTAGCTGTAATTAGATGGAAGCTCACTTTAAATCTCCTTCCATTTCATTTGAAAAAAGTGCTTGGAAATTTTCAAGATTATTTTGCCATTACCTCACAGCATGCCTCCAATTTTCTCATGACACATGGATGAGAATAAATCTTGTTTATTTTGCCACTTTTCTAAGCTGTCTAATGTCCCCCAAGAAAGCCACAGATTGTCTGTCTTTTTCTTTATGAAAATGAGAGGACAGAGTGTGAAAAAGAAAATTAAACTAATCTGATACAGCTGCTTTTTCAGAAACTATCATAAGAACTACGAATTCTTGAGAAATAATCATGTTTTTGCTCATTAGACCACCTTTCTTGGTTTTGAAGAAAATATATAACTGACATTCAAAAACTGAAATAATGAGATTCCCTTTGCTCTTTTTGTGTCTAATCATAGTTATTAAATCTTTTCTGCATATATTTTATTAGAGGCTCTCAGATTATTCCAAAATAGTGAAAATATTCTTTGCTTAGAGATTGCAACCGTGCAAATGAACACGACATGCACATTAAAAGAAGTCAGGCCAGACTTAAAATAACCCAGGCAACAAGCCTAGGAATTTTAGTGATTTCCCCTTCCAACGCATTAGGCTCTCTGGTGTCTCCTTCAGGTTTCTCTCTTATTTTCCTATCTTTTCCCCTTATTTCATTTCACTTTTCTTCTTTCCACGCGGAAGTATATTTCTCTGAAATGCTTTCTTTGTATTTTCCATTCCTTCTCTCTTAAGAAGCTATGCATTAATGTAAAAAAATGCACTTCTAGATAAATGTATTTTGGGCCCAGATATGCTTGTTTTGACAGTCTGGTGATATGGGTAACAGTAAGAAGGAGTGGCCTTGGCTAGAAAAGTAAAGGTGGCATTGCTAGGCTTGGGAGGGTCCAGGAAACACTGCAAACGATTCAACATTTCTGTAGGCCAGCCGACTGTTTTTTGAAACTCTGCACAAAGTTGAAAGGGCGCTCACTAGTGAAAATTATTTTAGCATGCGCTAACTCCTCCTCACAAGGTTTGGAGAGCAGCCAAAGTGGTCTGACCCAATGTCCACTTGATTTGGTCAGGCACTGTGTCTCTGGATGTAGTTTTCCTGATAACAATCTGAACATCCCCAATAATAAAATCTGACCTAGAACAATTGAAAATACAGCTCATCACATAGTCAAATTTTATTTTTTTCACAATCTAATGATCTGTTTCTCTCTGGTTTGTGCTTTTAGTGTATGAATTAGGAAATCCTTCCTCAACCTTTTGTTCATAAGGCTATTCTCCTAGAATATTTTCTTCTAAAAGTGCTTTTTGCATGAAGGTTTTTATGACCTGGACTTTATTTTTGTGTAGAGTATAATTTAGGAATTCATATTTTGCCATACAGATAACCAATTGTTTCATCACTATTTATTGAACAGTCTGTCAATCACTGGCTCAGTTAATTGCTAAATTTAAAAATTCTTTTTGTTTTTGAGACAGAGTCTCACTTTACTGCCCAGGCTAAAGTGCCGTGGCATCAGCCTAGCTCACATCAACCTCAAACTCCTGAGTTCAAGCAATCCTTCTGCGTCAGCCTCCCAAGTAGCTGGGACTACAGGCATGTGCCACCATGCCCAGCTAATTTTTTCTATGTATTTTTAGTTGGCCAATTAATTTCTTTCTATTTTTTAGTAGAGACGGGGGGGGGTCTCACTCTTGATCAGGCTAGTCTCGAACTCCTGACCTCCAGCGATCCTCCCACCTTGGCCTCCCAGAGTGTTAGGATTACAGGCGTGAGCCACCACGCCCGGCCTAAAAATTCTTGAGTCATGTATATTAGTGAAAAATCATCTAAAAGCTATTGTATGTGATGTTCTAAAAATAGAGACAGAAAAAAAAAACCTACCAAAAACCCAATAGTGTTAACTATTTAGGTTAGTATCATGTTCTTTTAAGTCATCTCTTTCACCTATGGAAATTGCTCTTCCATAAGGTGAGTTCACATGGCACTTAATAAATGTGCTGCAACCGCATGACATCAGCTCTGCTTAGAGGCCAAGTCTCACAGGCAAAATTCACTTACTTCTAACTAGTTATTACATGCACCCAAGGGAATTAAATATGCAGTAGAACTATAAATAACTGAGGCTACATTCCACAGTATGCCCAAGAAACAACGTGAGTTCATTTGGATGGTAGCATAGACACGCCAGTGCTAATCACATTCCAACATCCATATACTGATGAAAAGATCAAAGGTTACAGACATTTAGAGCTGCATGGGGTCACAATGGTCATCTTTAACGCTCTCCTATTTTCAGATCAGAAAACAATTGGCCCAAGGTCATCAAACTACTTAGTAACAGAACATTTATGAACATTTAAAAAAAGATGGGAGCCAATTTTAAAATTTTTCCCCTCTGTTAATACTATATGGATTTTTATGGAGGAATTCAAGCACTTTTTCAATTAATGAAGGAATATAGGTTCTCTTTGGTAATAAACACTACATAGTTAAGAAGCCTTGGGAAATGGTCTTAAATTTAGGTTAAAGATGTTGCGATGGTTAATTTTACATGCCAATGTGACTGGGCCACAGGTGTCCAAACATTATTCTGGATGTGTCTGTGAGGGTGTTTCTAGATGAGATTAACAGTAGACTGAAGAAGGAGATTGGCCAATCGGTTTTACTCAGTCACTCGATGTGGGTGGCCCTCACCCAATCAGACGGAGGCCTGACTAGAACAAAAAGCCTGAGTAAGAGGGGATTTTTCTCCTGCCTGAACACCTTGAGTTTGCACAATGATCTTTTCCAGACTTTGGATGTGAATTGGAACATGGGCTTTTCCTGGGGCTCCAGCCTGCTGGCTTTTGGACTGGAACTATACCATCATCTCTCCTGGGTCCACAGCTTGTCCACTGCAGATCTTAGACTTGTCAGCCTCCATAATTATGTGAGCCAATTTGTTATAACTAATATATACATACACATATATATATGATCTTCTATTGGTTCTGTTTCTCTGGAGAACTCTGACTAATACAGATGTGATCAATGGAAATATATTACTGAATCCCAACATAATAATCAATTTATTTCATTTAACGTATATTAAACTGTTGGATCAATAACAAGTTAAAAGCAAGGCAAATAGCTAGTGCTTCAATGGAATGAGTTTTAAAATTTATCAGTAGAATCAGCATGCCAATGTGTTCAGAACAGACTCTGAAATACATGGCATCTGTATTTAAAACATTCCATTAAATGATCTATGAAAGACAGTAAAAGCATTCAGCTTCTTCCCAGTTGGCAGAGGTTGCCAGCATGATGGCACAGACCCAGCAAAGCTCTGGGCACCAGGGAAAACAGTTGACCTTATCTGAGTACCCCTTAATCTCATTCAGGTGTTCCAATTAAGTTGCATCACTGTCTCAATTAAAGCTGCAGTCTTTGCTGGCTAATACCATAAGGCTCCCTGGGAAATGCACTAATTAAGTAGATTTTCTTATCTACTGATTAAGAATCTGTTTTGCACAAAATCAAGGTTAAAAGGTACTGCTATGGACCAGCCCCATCATATGCATGGTATTTGAAATATTTTTAACGAAGTTTCTCTGATCTATGCTCTGTATCCTACATGAGCCAAGAGATGAGATGTGTTATGACAAGATTTTTGTACGTACCTATTTTCCTTAATTATGAAATATTTCAAACATACACAATAATACAGTGAATAACACACCTAACTACTACCCAGCTAAATAAAATGTTAGCATTATGCCACATTTGCCTCTAAAAAAAGTTTAAACAAAATGCTACAGCTACATTTGCAGACCCCTCAACCCTGCCCCACAACATAACCAGACACCACTATGCTGAAACTGGTGTTTATACCCGTACACCATTTTAGACTCTTACAACATATGTATGTACCCATGCATAATTAATATTATCATTATGCTTGCTTTTAAACTTGACTCTACTGTCTCCTGTCATTCTGCCACTTGCTTTTTTCACCCTCATTATGGTATATATCATATATACATGTGTATACATACCATATATAGTACATATACATGATATGTTTAATTCTAGTTTACTCATTTTAACTGATATCTATAATTCTAGCACATACTACAATTTATTTCCTTGTTGATGGACTTCTCACTAGTTTCCTCTCTTTTTGCTCTTATAATCAACGCTGATGTGAACATTAGTTCACGTATCTCCTGGTGCATATATGCAGGTTTCTCTAGAGTCTATGTTTAGAATATCGGGGCAAAGCGTGAGCATCTCCACCTGCACTTGATATGGCCGAGTTGCGATTTGCGGTGCATTTCACATCCCACCAGCCGAGCATGAGTCCCTTCCTCTCACATCCTCAGAAACTCTTGGTATTGTCCCACTTGGACATTTTTGTCTATTTCGATGGGTGAGCAATGGTGCCTTAATTTGCATTTACTAGTGAAGTCGAGCATCCTTTCATACATTTATTGGCCATTCAGGTTTCTTATTCTGTGAATTCATATCCTCTCCCCATATGTCTTCTTACTGACATGTAGGCATTGTTTATCAATTTTAGGTATAAATCCTTCTCAGATATAAACATTGTAGATATCTTTTCCCAGTCTGTGGCTTGTCTTTTCACTTTAATTATTGTGTTATGTTGAACAACATTTTCAAGTTTAAAGGAGTCAAATTTAACAATCTTTTTCTCTCTGGTGTGTGCTTTTATTGCCTGCCTGAATTAAGAAATCCTTCCTTACCCTTTTGTTCATAAGGATGTTCTCCTATAATATTTTCTTCTAAAAATGCTTTTTGCATAGAGGTTTTTATAACCTGGAATTTACTTTTGTGTAGAGTATGATTTAGAAATCTGTATTTTGCCATACATATAACCAATTTTTCCATCACTATTTATTGAATAGTACAATTTCTCCAAATCTGTATAGCCTCTTCTGATATATATTGTTTCCACATTTGAGTGGGCTGTTTTGAGGTCTCTATTCTGCTCCATAGGTCTAGTGTTGATAACTATACCATTAGTACCATTGTCTTAATTGTTATAGTGTCATAACAATTTCTGATATCTGGAGAGTAAAGTCTTCCAACTTGGTTCTTCTTCACATTTTCATAGATATTCTTCACCCATTGCCCTTCCACGTGAATTTAGGATAAATTATATCAAGTTCTATGGAAAAACAGTGTCAGCATTTTGATTAGAGTAACAATGAATTTAGGATTATTATGAGGCTGACAGCTTTATGATATAGTTTTCCGATCCAAGACTGCTGCTAGCCATATAGCACTTCTGTTTAAACTAGGCAACTAAACTCTTCCTCAGGGCAGATGCAGCCAGTTCCACGTGAATGGAGAATGCAACATGGGCTGGATTTTAGCTCCAACTGGCCTCGAGCCCTAGATATACTGAATCAGAAATTCAGGGAGTGCCACCCAGCAGTCTGTGTTTAGCAAGCCTTCCAAGCGATCATGATCCACACTGAAGTTTGTAACCACAGAATTAATCAGCCCCGTATTCAGGGATACTTGGGCAGTTTCCTTTGTCTAATATAAGTGATACTGCAATGAATCATCTTACATAAACTTTTTGTACCCGTGTACATATGTATATGATAAATTTGCAGATATAGAAATGCTAAGTCAAAGAGTAAATGCATTTGTAATTTTAATAAAAATAGACAAATTGACCTCCATAGGAATTACACCATTTTGCACTGCAACCAGTATCATTTAAGATTGTCATTACTCACAGACTCACTAGCAGTATGTTCTCAAACTTTTGTATCTTTGCCAAAGAGAGATGCATCTTTTATGCAGATGTAGAGGGCTAATAAGAGCTAAAGACATATCATCCCACCTGCCTGACCTCCATTAAAACTATTAAGGGTTAACAGAGAATGGGAAGAATGATTTCCAGGATAGAAAGTTGAAATGTATATTGTAGAGTCTCACACAAGAAGAGCTGTAGGTCCCACATGGCAGCGCCTGGTGGTGGTGTGAGTTGTGAGGAGTTCGCCGAGTTCCAGGAATTACTGAAGGTGATAAGGACAACTGATGACAGAATAGTACAGGAATTAAGCACTGTGTTAAGCACTGCGGTTCCAACAGCTTCCTTTGAAGGGAAAATTGATGCCAGCCAAACCTGTAAACAACTTTATGAGTCTTTGATGGCAGCTCATTCCAGTAGGGACAAAGTCATAAAAAATTGTATAGCCCAGACCTCAGCAGTAATAAAAAAACAACAACACCCCCAAGAAGAGAGAGAGAAAAGGATTTGGATGATATGACATTATTAAAGCAACTTAGAAAAGAGCAGACAGAGTTGAAATGGATGCAGTCAGAACTGAATGTTGACGAAGTAGTAAATGACAGGAGCTGGAAGATGTTTAATGAGCTCTGCCAAATGCACTTCAAGCCTGTAAAGAATGAATAAAGAAAGAGAGAGGCTTTTTTTTTTTAAGGACCAGGCCATCATCTCATAACAGCTAAGCATGACAGATATCAACTGGGCAGGCTTCCTGGGGTGATTTCTGAGCCAACAATCCAAAACCTTTTGTTGATTTCAGTTCCACTTAGCCAAGGACTCAAGTATAAATAATTCTGATAATTATGGAGAAATCAACTGCTATTTTATACTGATTCTGTAAAACAAACAAAAAAAATTTGTAACTATTAAAATAATTTTCTGATGCAGTGTAAAAAAATTGTAAATGGCAGTTAAATGTAACTAATACTGTACTTAGAGTTCTGTATTATGATTCAGGTGCATTATTTCTTTTATGCACAATGCAGATTTTTGTAGGCCAGCCTGGAAACACTGATAATATTGTTTCTACAAGATAAAGGTATTCCAAAATCCAAACCACTGATTTAAATTGGAAATATTTGGAGTACATGAAGGATTGCCTAGATATAAGAAGAGAAACTGTTATTTCCACATTGCAAAAGGGAAACATTTTAAAAGTAGATGCTCTCTTGGACCAAGTGAACTTCCTCTTGATTGGACATAGATCAGAGGTGGATTGCTTCCCTGAATGCAAGTTTGGTTTATTGTGCAGTCAGATTAGTGGCTATCATCTGTCTGCATCTCCCGAGTATGTTACCATTAGAGGTTTATACCACGCCACTCGCAGATGGCCCATTTGGTGTCAGTACTAACACCTAAAAGAGAAGACTTCTGGGGTTTCAGCTATTTCTGAAGAGGGTTGATCCAATCTCAGCACCAAGCGAATCTTCAGTCCTTTCCCTTGAGCAGATTCCATCTCTGCTGAAGGAAGCTGGGTTTACAGTGGCCCACGATTCTACTTCAGAAACGTGTAGGTCCACATCCCTGTTAAACTCATTCCACCGCTTATTAGTTGTATGACTGCAGGCAAGTTACTTTATTTCTAGAATACATTTGGCAGACGTGGAAGGCATCTGCTCATCTGCTTTCCTTAAGGGAATAAAATGGGATGCTTTCAGAGTACATGAAGCTCTCCAAATAAAAGATACAGACATTACAAGAGAGGTTATGATGTGCAGAAGCAGAAACATCATATGCTAATAAATGTGCCTACTATGGTTTCTGTGAGCTTTTTTCATCAAGGAAGCTGATTCGGATAGTAAAAATAGATACCAGTGGGTCTGCTTTGTAACAGAGATACTGACACAGGGGAACACAAAAATAGTACTGAGGGGAAGAAGAAAGCTGCAATAGGTAAATAAATTATTTATGTGTAAAGCTAAGAGAAGCTTAGGTTGGAAACTTCCCCTGATTTTACATTTAAAATGTTTCACTTTATTTAATTGCACCATATACATGATAAGGTTAGGCTAACTAAGTGTTTGAATTTTATTTTACTAGTACAGTAGATGGGGATAACTTAGCTATGAGCAAAAAGAATAAGATAATTCATTAACTTCCCTTTATCCCCTTGTATTATTTTATGTGTGTGTATACATATATGCACAAATATATATATATAGCCAAATAAACTATAACTTGGCCAAAGCTTTAAAATGAGGGGGTTTTTTTAAAGTAAAATATTCAATTTACAAGAGAAGACCGAAGATCGCTTGTTCCATTTAACATAACAAAATATAAATATTTTATATTTATAATAATATAACAAAAATCAATATTTTTAATTATTAAAGGAATGAATGTATGAATGAATAAACTAGGTATGTATGAAAAGATGGTTGGTCCACACATCCTTTCCTTTTTTTTGTTTCTCTCTCTCTTTCCCTCTCTTTCTAACCTACTGTTCTACTCTTCATCTCCTTCAGCCTCCTGATTCCCCAGCCCCTAATCCACTCCAGGTTTAGTTTCCTTCACTACCCATCTTTGACCTCCGGGATCCCATGGTTTATCCATTACTACCACAGTCAAGAATATCTTTCATTTTCTTACCCCTAAGGAAATCTTTCTTTAGAATCTGCCCAGCCAATATCTAGCCGTGGATCCACCCATCTGCCCATTTTCCTGGCTGCTTCTTGCAGGTGTCCAGAGCGGTACAGGAAACATTGCAAAGCTGTGCATTTGGCTCTGCTAAAAACAAATGGGCACCCCCAAACCTTTTCTTATCTCAGTAAGAACTGCCTCTTCCACTTTTCAAAGCAGCCACTGCATCTTCACAAGTATCCTCAGACTCTCTTCTCCACCCTCCCTTTACTCTCAGAAGACTTCTTTTAAGAAAATAGAGGTTTTGTAAGTCTCATTTCGCTCCTATCCACCTCTGAGTTCATCTCATCATCAACCACACTTTCTTCCTTCCTGTCTTTTCAAAAGGAAGACGATGCAGTATTTTCTTCCAAGTTTTCACCACATCAATTATGTCCTTTTTTTGGATCATCATTGTCTTCCTCTCCACTAGTTTCTTCCCACAAGTGTGCTCAAGTCCTGAAGAAGAAAAAAAATTATGCATCTACCTCTCAGGCAACCCTTTTTTCCCCTTCACCATCAAAGCTCTTGAAACAACATCCTAAATCCACTGTTCCTGGATTCATCACCTCTATCTGGTTCTCAGTAAGCCACTCTCTGTCTCAGAAGCACGGCTCCACTGCACAGGCTGCAGAGCCAGATGCCTCCCGCGCGTGTGTCTGCCCTCCCGCCTCTCCCGAGCCCCTGCCATGTATCTCCAGCTGGCTCCTGCTAAAAAACTCCACGTGGAAGTCCTGGCAGGCATTTAAACTCACTCCCCTCTCTCAGTTACCAGATTCACCATCACCTGGGTACCTGCAGTAGAAGCCACAGGATCATCTTTTACTCTCTCTCCTCCAAAAGGAGATCCTGCCCGTTTGGCCTTGGAAATCTCTCCCAAAAGCAGCCTTGCCACACCAATGGTTGGTTCAGGCTGTCATCTCTTGCAAGGACAATCACCGATCACCGCAACGAGCTCCTAACTTGTCTCCCACCTCTGCCCCTTGCAAACCTGCTCTCCACACAACCAGCAAAAGCAGCAGTGATCAGGCAACCAACTGACCGGGTCCCTCCCCTAATAAAAAACAAAACGAAAAACACGCTGGGCTCCTCCAGGCTCTTGTCAAGTCAGCCCCGGCCCCCTCACCAGCTTCTCCTCTCTCCACAGAGCACGGTGTGCACTGGCCAAGGCACAGCCTGTTCCCCACCACGGCTGAGCAAGGCACGTATCTGACCTTCTTAGAGATGTGGAAAAACAAAACAGACTCAAATTCACTTTGGGAATAATTTTAAAAGAGAGCTCCTTAAGGAGAAAAGAAATGAGCTACTCTGTCATCTGTTTTTCCATTTCTCCTGAAGGCTTTCTGAGGCGCTCTGGCCGTGTCCCCGTTTGGGCAGTGGTCACAGGTGAGGGATGGTAAGCAGCTGCACTAACTCCCGTGGGGGGATTCTGTAAACATCCCAGTGATGAGGATGAAATACACGTGACTGTATAATGCCTTCTGTGAGTCACAGGCTCTTTCATAGTCTCCAGATACATAAATAAACAAAACAAGCACTAAATGAAAAATAATGAAAAATTTTTAACTCACATATACTCAAAAATAATCTCCCAGCTGAAGAAATTTCCCTTAGAGGGGAAAGAGATGAAAAGTCTTTCTCAATCAGTTACCCAGGAATAGAAAGAAAAAATATATCTTAGTTGGCATGATTTTAAATAAGTAAGACCTGCTGGCCAAAGTCAGGGCAATGAATGGACAGGAAATGAGGCAAACTTTAAGGAGGAAGAGGTTTTGAGCCTTCACCTGGAGGACACCGAGGAGTAGGAACCCCCCACGATGTATAAAAATAGAAAATCAAGAGTCTCCTCTGAAAAAAGAAACTCAGACCCCATGGCTAGATTATCACAAAGACGAGAAGTACATTCAGTTAATCCTTTATGGCTATTTGAAGAGTCTATAAGAAGACACATAATGATTGAAACATAATTATACATATTTATAGGATTCAGAGTGATATTAATGATCAAATCAGGGTAATTAGCAAATTCATCACCTCAACATTTATCATTTCTTTGTGCTGGGAACATTCAGAAACTTCTCTTGCAGCTACTTGAAAGTATACGATAAATTATTAACTATATAGTCACTCTACAGTGCTATAAAACTCCAGAATTTCCTCTTCTTATCTAGCTGTAATTTTGTGTCCTTTCACTAGCCTCTGCCTATCCCTCCCACTCCACACTACCCTTCCCAGCCTCTAGTAACCACTACTCTACTCTCTACTTCTGTGACATCAACTTTTTCAGTTTCCACAAATGAGTGAGAACATGCAGTATTTATTTGAGATGTTAATTATTACAAAATGTAGTAGCTTATTTACTGCTTTAAAGGTATTATATAAAAGTTGGAACAAATGAAAAGTTCCTACCACCAAAAAGAAATTTATTTTCTGATTTAATTATGCATAATAAGGTGTCAAAAAGTAGTAAGATCAGAGAAGTAAAGCATGGTATATTTTAAATTGAATTATAAAATTAAAAATATATTTGTAAAACAGGCCGGGCGCGGTGGCTCACGTCTGTAATCCTAGCACTCTGGGAGGCCGAGACGGGCGGATCGCTCAAGGTCAGGAGTTCGAAACCAGCCTGAGCAAGAGCGAGACCCCGTCTCTACTAAAAATAGAAACAAATTAATTGGTCAACTAAAAATATATAGAAAATATTAGCCCGGCATGGTGGCACATGCCTGT
>CAUYRT010071780.1:0-42712 GCA_963574885.1 Lepilemur ruficaudatus
AGTTGTCCAATTAATTTTTTTCTATTTATAGTAGAGACGGGGTCTCACTCTTGCTCAGGCTGGTTTCGAACTCCTGACCTTGAGCGATCCGCCCACCTCGGCCTCCCAGAGTGCTAGGATTACAGGCGTGAGCCACCGCGCCCGGCCGGGAGACCCCATTTTGTTAAATGTTCATTTCCTGCGCTTGGCAAAATAAATCCTGTGCCTTACCCTAGATGCACTCTTCCCAGCTACTGCCTTATTGGGTCCCATTGTTCTGCTTTCTCCTGAATTCCCAATCTTGGTAACTGGTTTCTCCATCTCATCGCTCAGCCCCTGGGATACAGAGGACATCCAGGGAGTCTTCTTTCTTTTATCACTGGCCCCTCATCCAACCAGAGTCTGGCAAAACCACCAAACCAGTATCTTTTCTATCCTTATGCCACTGGCATAGTTCAGAACATCATCATTCTTGTCTGTCTCTAATCTTGTTCCTCACTGGTCCATTTCCTATTTTGCTTCCAGAAGATCTTTCTAAGTGACCATTCTGATCACACTGCTCCCTAGACACACCCTCCAGTGGCTCCTGCTGCCCTGGCTCCCCTGCAGGGGTGGCATGGACCTTCAGAACCTGGACCAGGGCAGCCTCCTCAGCCTTGTTTCTGGCGCCTCCCCACTCTGGAACTTGAGCTCCAGTGCACAAGGCAATCACAGAGTTTGACAAGCCATTCCAGTCTGTCAAAGTGGTGGATGGGCACTGCAACACATCACAGTGTCTCCTGGGCCATCATGAGCTTGCTGGTGACACATCTTGCCTTGGACTATCTTCCTCATTCCTCCACCACCTGCTGCAAATACTGTGCTTTTATAATGGCTGCTTCTCGGCTAGAGCATCCTTACAGTGTTCCTTCGCCTGGCTCGCTTCTGTGTAGCCTACACATGCAGCTGGGATGTTCTCTGCTTCTGTGACCCCATGTCCCTGTCCAATGGGATTTAGATGCCTTTTTCTTGGTTCTTTCCCTGGAGTGATCTGGGTCAATAGCTAACACAAAACTTAGCTGTGTATTTCTCTGTCTGGCCACCAAACTACTAGCCCATTGAGTAGAGAGATTTTTTGTCTCTGTATCCTAAGTGCTTAAACACAGTGCCTGGTATAATAGATACTCAAGTTAATGAATTATTAATCAATGATTCAACTCATGACTTGGTAAATGAATAAGTGAGTGTTCCATTGAATGCAAGGTCCTTATGCTCTGTATCGTGAGAGATTAATTAGAGATGACAGCCTGAGCATACTTAGTTATCCTTTGCAGGTCACTGTTTTAGAAAGGAACTCCTTGCATGTTTTAGCATCTCTTCCTTAAATGTTTATTCTACCTAGTAATATAGAAGAATATATAAAAGCAGGGTCAGGTAGTTACTTCTTCATAATAATCTAAGAAAAGGTACTTTAGAGAAGAGCTAGTGATAGGTAAAGGCAAATACTTCTGATGCCCTAGATAGCTATTCATGTTAAAGTGGATTGAACTAGTTAAGGTCTGAGCTTACTCCCAGCTCTTAAATTCTTTTTTTTTAAATAAGATAGGGTCTTCTTCTGTTGCCCAGGCTGGAGTGTGGTAGCATGATCATAGCTCACTGCACCCTTGCACTTCTGGGCTCAAGAGATCCTCTTGCCTCAGCCTTCCGAGTGGCTAGGACCACAGGTATATGCCAACATACTTGGCTAATTTTTAAAATATTTTGTGGAGATGGGGGTCTCACTATGTTGCCCAGGCCCAACTCTTAAATTCTAAGAGAGCTGTATGACTGTGTGAGCGTGCCAGCAGCCAGGGTGCGAATATATATGAAGCACATTTCCTGTCCATTTGACCTTTCAGCTTTTGACCATGGATAGTTTTTTAAAAATGTTATTTCAATTTTTTTTATATAATTTTAAAATTTTTTATATATATATTTTGTGTGTGTATTTGGCTATTGCGATTTGTGTATTGTGAATTGTTTATAATCTTTGCCCATGTTTCTACTGGAGTACAGTATTTTAAAACTTGATTTGTAAAAGTGTTTTTTTAATATATTAAGCATTCTTGTTCTTTGTCATGAATACTACAAGCATTTCCTCAGTTTGTCTATTGTCTTTCTAAAGGCCTTTCTCATCCTACAATTGTATAAATGTTTGTCTGCATTTTTTCTACTACTTTTAGGGTTTCATTTTTCTGATCCATTGAGAATTTGTGCTTATGTATGGCATGAGAAAGGAATCAGACTTAATTTTTTCCAGATGGTTAACTCATTGTTCCAACACCATTTCTTAAATAGTCTATACTAAATAGAAAAATTGGCTGGGTGCAATGGAGTGTGTCCGTAGCCCCAGCTACTCGGGAGGCTGAGGCAGGAGGATCACTTGAGATCAGGAGTCTCAGGTTGCTGTGAGCATGATGATTGCCACTGCACTTTAGCCAGGGCAACAGAGAGAGACTCTGTCTCAAAATAAATAAATAAATAAATAATTAGTCTATACTTCTTGCACTGAATATAGTACTTTTATATCTTCTAATGTGTCTCTTTCTTCTTTTTCTCTCCAGCTGAAGTGTGACTGTGCCTTCATTTCTGGGTTAAAAATTCATAGCTAGGTACTTTCCATTTCTGCATAGGAGAGATCCCACAGTATAGAGAAAAAGCACCTTTGACCCTTTAAAAAGTAGTGATAGGTAAGCTACCTATTGCCATCAGTATATTTTTCTTGAACAAATATTCCCAGCTCTCTGCCTTTCAGATTCTTGGTAGGATTGTATTTCCTGAACTTTAGGGTTGGCTGAGGCCATGGACCAGTTCTGAAAGGTTGTAAGTGAACATGCCATGTGTCACTTTTGGGCCAGAGCATTTAATTACTGGTGTGAGAGCTTTCAGAACTCTCTTTCCTGTTAGATAATGACTGACAATGTTCAAGATGGTGTCTTCTTCTTCAGCCTGGATCCCTGAGAAACTTTATAAACAAAGCTCTCCTGTCCCCCTATTTTGGACATGTAGTATGAGCAAAAAATAAACATTTGTAGTTATAATCCGCTAAGATTTTGGGGTTGTATGATTCTAAAGCACAACGTAGCCTCTCCTGACTGGAACACATATGCTCTTTCAGTATCTCAATTTGATTTCTTTGTCAGTTGAACTCAAATAGGAGGGTCTCGTCTCCTAGGGAGAAGATAGTCTTTCGTGTGTACTCTTGAGACTAGGAAGAAATATGATAATTTTAGGGGAAAAACCCCATAAAACAAGAACTTCTCATTTGATGTTAACTTCATTTTTTCAGGTAATCTAGAGCTTTCAAAATGTTTGCCAAAGCAACAAGGAATTTCCTTAGAGAGGTTGATGATGGCGGTGACCTGATCGCAGTATCAAATTTGAATGACTCTGATAAGTTACAACTTCTAAGTCTGGTGACCAAGAAGAAGAGATTCTGGTTCTGGCAACGACCCAAGTACCAGTTTTTATCCATCACCCTTGGAGATGTACTCACAAAAGACCAATTTGTGAGTCCAGGTACGTTCCTGGGTATATTCCACAAGTAGTCCCAGAACAGAAGATAATTCTTCTGTTAGATGCATGTTGTCTCAAGTCTAGATAACTTATAATGAATTCTCCGGTTTTTTTTGCCACTCGCCTTTAAAACATATCTTTTGTTAAAGTGAACAAAAATTCTACAGGCTTGACATGGAAAGTTATAGCTTAATCTTTTAAAAATAATTTTGCAGTTTTGGTCTAAAAGTAAGTCATGCCCATTGTCGATGTTGTGGCGTAAGTGGGATGGCTTCCCACCTAAAATTTGCTTCAGTGTTGAGATTGATGATGCCACATACCCATCAAGAGGGAGTGAAAAGTCTTATTACTCACTTAACGATGCTTTCTGGGGAAAGCAGGGCAAGCTATAAAGCTGGTCCAAAAGTGGCCACAGAGAAGGGGGATAAGGAGATGGGTTCATTGTTTGTTGTGATTAGTGAGTTGGGACAGGAGAGGGTCCCTGCATGAGGGCTGGGCTTATATAGTTTGAGCTTTGACTGGCACCCATGGACAGAACACCTGGACACTCTTATTAGTTTGCCAAGATGTGCAACGGAAAGAGGAGGAGGAGTGGGACTTGAAAGCTGTCAGTAGACATCAGAAATGGAGTCACATGCATTATTACAGTAGAGTAGAAAATATGGAAAAGGATGAAGAACATTTAAAGATCAACAAAAACCCCACCATCATGTATTAATTCCAATTAACACTTGGATTGTAGTCTTTTATTCTTTGCATCCAATTTTGTTTTCTTCTTTTTGAGACAGAGTCTTGCTCTGTCACCCCAGCTAGAGTGCAGTGGAATCATCATAGCTCACTGCAACCGCAAACTCCTGGGCTCAAGCGATCCTCCTTTCTCATTCTCCTGAGTAGCTGGGGCTCAGGTGCATGCCACTGCGCCTGTCTAATTTTTATATTTTTTGTAGAGATGGGGTTTCACTCTTGCTTAGGCTGGTCTCAAACTCCTGAGCTCAAGCCATCCCCCCACCTCCCTCCCTGAGCCTCGGCCTCCCGGAGTGCTAGGATTACAGGCATGAGCCACTGTGCTTGGCCTGTTTCCAATTTTTTAATAACAAAATTGGAAACATTACTACATACAATTTATATTTATTCCTTATTTATTTTTTATTTAACCTTATTTACATTTTCCTCCATAGATTTAAATATATTTTTAATACTATTTTCAATGAACACATAATATTCCTTTGAGTGTATATACCCTAATTTGATTAACTGTTCCAATTTAGTGCTTAATAAATAAGGCTACCATAAGCATTTTTGTTTGCATTTTTGTTACTGTTTTTAAAGCAATTGCTTTAGCATAGATTCTTAGATGGAATTACAGGATCAGAGGCTGGGAGCTTTTTGAAGACTTGGTACTCATTGCTACATTACTTTTGGGGACATGATGATATATGAAAATATCATCAACTCTTTTTTTTTTTTGAGGCAGGGTCTCTCTCTGTCACCCAGGCTAAAGGTACAGTGGTGTCATCGTAGCTCACTGCAACCTCAAACTCTTGGGTTCGATCCTCCTGCCTCAGCCTCTCAAGTAGCTGGGACTACTGGTGTGAGCCACCATGTCCAGTTAATTTTTCTATTTTTTGTAGAGATGGGGTCTCAATATGTTGCCCAGGCTGGTCTTGAACTCCTGGCCTTGAGTGATCCTCCTACCTTGTGCACACTTCTGCATTGTCATCAGCTGCTACTAGTGGAAGGGATTACAGGTGTGAGCCACCCCACCCAGCCATCAACTCTTAATTATTGGACAAAATGATGTCTGAGTCCTCTTTCAGCTCTAAAGTTCTCCAATTTTGTGATTGCATCTTTATTAAAGGGGAAAAGACATAGAGGAGATAATTTGAGTTTACAAAAAAAATCTCCAGACAAGCATTCCAACCAGTGCTGTCTTCTACCAGCTTATCAGAGCTGCCAGGGAATGGGTGAATGAATTGATATTAATTTTATGTTATCCCACCCCTACCAGATTTAGTGTGCATTCTGCTAGAAATTCTATTGAGTTGTGAAATAACTAAATATGAATAGGAGCAAAAGAAAGAAAAAAAATCACAAAAGAGTCCAGGGACACCCTGAGTAATTGGTATTTCACTACTCTGTGATGTTAAAATACCTCTTATTTGGTGTCCTGAGAGATTGTGAAGACTCCGCTGGACTGGTGGCAGTCACTACAGATGAAGAATCCCTGAATATACTGATCTCTGAGGTCAGAGCTCATCCTGGATTCTGTATCCAGTTGGCGTTGGTGCTGTGCACTGAGAAGTGTCCTCTACTTTGCCTGCTGAACAGGCTTAAGATACTTCACCTTTGTCATTTTTTGCCACTTGCAACACTGGCCTGTGTGTTGCCCAGGGATGTGCAGGCTGGAGGGCGGCGATTGGGCTGCCGGCAGTCCAAGCCGTAGGCTGCTGGTTTCGTCATTTCTTCCCTTCCACCAGCAGTAGCTGATGACGACGTGGAAGTGTGCACAAATGACATCTTTTTTGGAGTGTGTCTAGAGTGGCTTTTGGAATACGTAGACAAAATCTTGAGTGTCCCTCCCTGCTGTGGAGTCCAGTCTTGGAGACAGTGTTTCCAGGAGTGGTACTGAACTTGACTGAAACCAGCACGGTGTCCTGAAAGTAGAATATCTATCTTTTTGCACTCTGTAGAACCTAGCACTGTCCTGTTTCTCAGAAAATGATGTTGCTCTGGCCTAGAGCCAGTGGATAGATTGAGCCTTGCTGTGTGTCAGGCTCTGCCTTACATGCTGTATATACATCAGCTTGCAAAAGACTCCATCAGGTCAGTGCCATTAACAGTCTCCCAATTACATATGCAAATCTGAGGTTCGGGAAGGTGAATGTTACCCAAGATCTCCCAGTTAGTAATACTAGAGTAGGGATATCATCTGAAGCTCTTAGTATCTGCTCTATCCTGCTTACCAAAGCATTTCCCAAAGTGTTTGTTTTCCACATGATATTAGTAGGAAAAGCTTTGAAGTGAAGGCATTTTCACAACCTTTTTATTTTTGGTGGTGGTGGGGGAGGTGATTCTCTATTTTGCAAATTGCAAAGACAATGAATGGTAATTACTTCTCACTAACCCTGGTTAAGGATTGGGTTTTCTTCATTGGAGTGAAAGATATATAGGTGAGATATAGGTGTTGGGGCAGTGAGTAGGTGGAAAGAAGCCTTTCAAACTCTAGGTGGGTTTGAATCACTTGTTAAGTGCAACCTAGAGCCCAGGAGAGCCTTGAGTTGGGGAAACGGAAAAGGTCAAGTATGAAGTTCCTAGTATCCTTTTTTTTTTTTTTTTTTTGAGATAGAGTCTTGCTCTGTTGCCTGGGCTAGAGTGCAGTGGTATCATCATAGCTCACTGCAGACTCAAACTCCTAGGAGGTTCTCCTACCTCGTCCTCCCAAAGTGTTAGGATTGCAGGTATGAGCCACCATGCCTGGGCTCTAGTAGACTCTGAATGTAGCCTTATCACCTGGTGATGACACAGACCATTTTTATGGTGGTTTTGGTTGTTTTAAAAATGAGAACGATAGGACCCTGGAGCTATGAGAAGGCTGGCCATTCAAATATGACATCATCAGACATTATCATTAGGGTTCGGATGAGAAGGGCCTGTCCTCTGACTTTATCAGGAAGTCAGAGATAAAGAGTCGCATATAAGGAATTGAGTGACCGGGAGAGGTCAGATATAAAAACATAAATGTGGGACTGGAGTTATTTGATTGGAGAGGATCGTGAGGGCCAGAGGACTGCTCTCCAAGCTGGTGGGTGGGAAGGCAAGATGCCCTGGGACAGGACCAGGTGGCCACCCCACCTGATGCTGAGTAAGGCACTCCTCAGTGTACTTCCGGGAGAGGCTGCTGAGTCTTTCTGGTCAGGTGTCATCCTCGTCTAGTCCCTCCTCTGGCTTTTACCCTGGAAAAGCACACATTGAGAATGTTCTATTTCTACCCTGGACAATAGTTAAAGAGATGTTCACTTTAAAATTATTTGTTAAACTGTACAGATGGTTTTTGTGCACCTTTCTGTACATATTGGAATTGAAAGATGGGAAAACAGTGAAGCACCCAGAGGAGCCCTAGCCAGCAGGTCACGGCGTGCCCTCAGGGTGCACACAGGCGAGCTGGCCCCATTTTCCTGCCCATCCACGTGGCGTGGCTGCCGGCTTTCCATCCGAATGCCAGCCTCCTGTTTCCCAAAGGAAAACAGGCTCGGAAAACTGGGCGACCTCGGACACGGGTGGCCTTATCGTCATCAGATGCCTCTGCTTGTCTGATCCATTCCAGTGGTCGTGGAGTCGGACTTTGTGAAATATGAGGGCAAGTTTGAAAACCACGTGAGCGGGACCGTCGAGACGGCGCTGGGGAAGGTGAAGGTGAACATGGGCGGCAGCAGCCAGGTGCAGAGTCAGTCTTCGTTTGGGACCCTGAGGAAGCAGGAGGTGGACTTGCAGCAGCTCATCCGGGACGCGGCGGAGAGGTACGGAGTTGTGTTTGGCATTTCGGATTTTGACAGGTCTCACGTTTAAAGGTCGTTCCGTTGAACCTCTGTTAAAAGGGTGACAGCTGCCATCTTTGCCAATCATCAGAAGCTTTATCGAATGCCTGCTGTGCCGAAACTTCCTGAGAAGCACATTCTTGAGTCTGGGATCGCTTGACTGTTCTTAGCCTGAAGGGGGAGACTTGGGATGCACTCTAAAAGGATGTTACTGCAGGCAAATCTGTACTTTCTTCAATCGTGCGACTTATAAAATGCCCAATGATAAAATGGCTCTGTCCTGCATTTTTGAATATTAATATCCGAAGCAGGAAAATCACAACCTCTGGTTTGTAGTCATTTTCTGATGAGGAAAAGAAGAAAGCAGGTGAGGGCTTCACGGGAAGGGCTGTTTTTCAACCTTCAAGTCTTGGAGAAAACCCCATGTTTATTTATTGTTTGGCTTTCAGGTAAAAACACTTCGCCCCAGTTTAGCTCATCATTATCTTTACCTTATGTCTAGCCAGCGTTCAGTAAATAACTTTGCGGAGTGCCTAATGTGTGCTGCATGCTGTTCTGCATGCTGGGCATGCGCCCTGTGTTCTAGTGGGGACAGACACAAAATACACAGCCGAAGTGAAATGTGCAGTAGGTTGATGGGTACCGGTGGCAGGGAGGGGGACAGGACGTGCTGGGAATGGGGGCTGTGATTTTAGAAGGCTTGGCCAGAGAAGCTGGCATTAGAGCAGAGACCTGCAAGAGGGGAGCAAAGGAGCCCAGGGACATCCTGGGCAAGGCCTGGGGGCCAGTGCCAGTGGCGCCGAGAGGGGTCAGAGGGGAAGGAAGGAGCCGGGGAGCCCAGTCCCGTAGGACTTGGAGGCTGTTGGACAGACTTGCTCTCCCTCGGCGTGAGCTGGGAAGCCACTGGAGGATTCTGAGCGGTGAAGCAACACGATCTGACTTGTTTTTCAGACGGTTCATTCCAGCTGCTGGGTTGAGATGAGACTGGCTGCACAGAAGGAGGGAGTCCAGTTGAGAAGTTATTGCAGTAAGCCAGGGGGCGTGATGTTCAATTTGTGCAGTAACTTATGTGCGTTTTCCTGTGAATTTTATCACTCCTTTTTCTTTTAAAACAGAAAATTCAAATCCAAATAATTACAAGAGAACTCACTTATATTTAAGCGTGAGTGGCTTATCTGTTCTTTTCCAACGTTTTTAGTATTATATGGAATATTAACTATTAAATGAAATTATGCATAAAGCTTTCAAAATTCAATGAAATTATGTATAAAAAATTAATGAATAAAAAATACAATAAAATTCACATATGAGCATGTGATGGGTGGATTTTGTGCAGACATTGAGGATGCCTGGGTAACTGTGATCTTCAAAACCCACGCACCTCTCTGGGAACCGCCCATGCATTGTGGAGTTGAAGGATTGTGACCACATATTGGCCACCTCCTGACATTCCCTAGGACCTTATAACCCGGAGTTATGGCTGCATCAGGAATTCCCTTTTGGTCAGAGAACTTGGCGCTCTCTCTGGTGTCGCCAGGTGGAAGAGAAGGTGGAAGGGACAGCCACCTCTTTCTCTGGTCATGATCATTATTTTCCTTTCTCTACTACTTTGCTAGAGAAGCATTTTCCTTCCTGTTATTTATCTGAAATTAAAATTTGACTGGGCATTCTACATTTTCATTTGATAAATCGGGTGATGCTTTCTACTGGGGCAGGGGCACAACGGGGCAGGGGAGCCCGGGGCCTCTTCTCTCTCCCTCAGCCTTCACGGCCCTCTAAACCTTGGCCATATTTTGCAGTCTTGTTATTTCTATTTCAAGAACCACAGTTTGGCAATGCTCTACAATCACATTTCCCAACACAGGTTTTTCAAACACTCTTCATGATTCAGGTGTAGAAGCTCTTGCCAACAGAAAACATATGGGGAGGGTTCACTGAGCAGAGAAGGAGAAACCATTCCAGAGAGGAGCCAGCAGTTACAAGTGGAGGAAGGGGAGAGGGGGAAGGGGAGGAAAGGAGCTTCTGCGGAGCACCTACTATGTGCCAGGCACTCTTCTCATTCACACCACACGGCCGTCTGCTTTTATACTTGAGGGCACTAAGGCTCAAGAAGGAGAAACAACTTATTCCCAGGCACAGAGCTTAATTTGCATGCTGGAGCTGGGATTCAACTCAGGATTTTCTGGCTCCAAAGCTCCTGTTCTTTCCTATAAATCGTGTAAAAGTAGTTGGAATGACAGCACAGAATGGGAAGGCAGAAGCATGGGTCTGAGTCCCCAGGGAGGACACCCGGTGGGTGAATAGGGGCATATGCACTGTCCTGAGCAGGCCCATCCATGTGACTAGCTAGGCCTGTTTACCTGGGGGTGCCTGGACACTGGGATGAGGTCACCTGGGGAGACTCTCCAGGAATCCCATGAGTTGTAGAGATGATTGAACAAGTGATGGCCCAGGGAGGGGCGACGCCAGGAGTGTGACAGAGAATAAATGCAAGGCCTAGAAACCAAAGAGGTGTCTTATCACAGAGTCACCTCTCCCTTGTTGTGTTGCCAAGCGGAAAAGGTGAGCTGCACGGGAGGGAAGGGAAGACTCTCCCGAGCCTGGGACAGAAATAAGTAAAGCTGACATTCCTGTCACTTCGTGCTGGAGTAATAAATTCTTATTCTGCTTGTTGTTGGACTCCAATAACATCACCAGGATTAACAAGACACTGTTGAGACATCTGTGGCCTTGGGAGTGGTGATTAGTGATGCTTAAGTACTGTATGTTCTTGAGGACTTATTTATGGTCAGTCATTTTAATTTCAGGTCTTTTAGAGAAGTTGTCTGTATATGAGTTATTTCAGCCCTCAAAAAATTAGAGTACTAGCTTTATTGTCTTGGAAATATGTGCACATCTCAAAAACAAACTTCATCTATCCTTGAAAAAACAAGCGTGTACTGGGCACAAAGGCATTCCACAGGAATGAATCTTCCAGATACCTGGAGCATCACCCCTGTGAAAGAAATCACCATGTGTATCTTAAACATTCCTGATGCAAACCATTCTATATTGTGTACTTCCCTTTTTTTTAAAACTGGGGAATAACACCTGGGACTTTTTTGTAATGGCTCAGATTCATGTCTTAGTCTTAACACCCAGTGTTATACTATCATAAGCTCTTCACTCTTTCTGCCTTATCTTCCAGTGCCAGCTGCCATTTGTTACTGCTTTAAATGCAGAAGCCACACTCCACCCCACCTCTGTCACCAATTTATTGCTTCTAATCTCCTAGGGTCTGGGAATTTTATTCGTGGTCAATAACTTACGTGGACATGGTAAGTCACTTCTGCCCTTGGCCTCATTTTTCCCAGCTGTACATGAGATGGTTGGAATAGATGATTTTTTTTTTTTTTTTGAGACAGAGTCTCACTCTGTCACCTGGGCTAGAGTGCAGTGGTGTCATCATAGCTCACAGCAACCTCTAACTCTCGAGCTCAAGTGATCCTCCTGTCTCAGCCTCCCAAATAGCTTAGACTACAGGCATGAGCCACCACATCTGGCTAATTTTTCTGTTTTTTTGTAGAGACGGGGGCCTCGCTCTTGCTGAGGCTGGTCTCCAACTTCTGACCTCAAGCGACTCTCCCGCCTTGGCCTCCCAGAGTGTGAGGATTACAGGCGTGAGCCACCTCACCTGGCCTGGAATAGATGATCTTTAAGGTTTTCTCCTGGCTAAATGTCCGCGAGTGGACTCCGGAGTGCGCATACCAGCTCCTTCCTCTTGAGTGCTGGGCCTTGATCCCAGCGGTTTTCCGTTTTGTGTTTTCCCGGCTATTTGGGGATTGACATGGGTGTTACCATAAAGGCACATCCCACTTTTATTCTTCGTCATATCGTAAAGTGAATTTTGGTAAAGCAGATGACATTTTCCTATGTATCCATGGTAATGAGAAGGTTGGTTTTTCGTTAAGAACTTCAAATTAAATAAATTAGATGAAAATAGCATATCATGAAAGCAATGATAAACTTTCACAATTATTTGAAGTATTTTTAAATTACACTGAAAGCTTTATTATATCAAAATACTCACAAATTCGACAAGTTTTATATGCGAGGCATTTTTTAAAAATGGTATTCTTTTTTATGGCCTTTATTCGACCTCTCTAAAGCTGTTGCAGTAGCTCCCATGGGTACTGCTTCAATATGGTATTAACTCTTCTCTTATTTGGGAGTTTTTCAAGGGGAAGGAGTTGAGGACCCAAGTTTTTCTTGAAAAAAACAAAGTTTGACCTGGGCTTCTTTTCTACTTGATCAATCAATTTCCCTGGGGCAAGCAGAGGGTTCGAAAATCACCCCATTTGTGTCTGTGCTTTACTCAGCACTGGCATTGTTATTTTTAGTAAACAGAGTTTGTGCCTAACAAGGCGAAGACCCTGTCTGCATGTACTTGGAGAACAGGAGAGTCCTGAGTCCAGGCCTGCCGCTGATTCTCTTTTTGCTGTGTTTGGGCAGCCTGTGTGTTGTCAGGATCCACCAGGTGAGGGCACCCTGAGGTCAGGGAGCAGGAGGTGGCGATGCCTCCTATGTGCTTCTGCTGTTCGCGGGTGGAAGTATTTTTAGGCCATTTGCAGGGTGGTAAACTTCAGGCTCATTTTAAAACATTAAAACAATTGGTGTGGAAACATATGGAAGGTTTAAGGAATAACATAATAAATGCTAATATACCACCTCCCACTCAGCTTAACAAAAGAGTTTTTCTATCACACATTGACTGCCACACTAGAAAAAAAAGTTTTATCCTTGGGGCCACGGTATTTTCTTAGGAAAATAGAATAAAAACTTCAAAGACAAAACAATCCGTTCTAATTTAACAAAAAATTTGTTATTTTTTATTGTTTCATGTGCATTACATGTGACTTGAAAAATAGTTCACTGGGCTCCCAAAGTGAAGAGACATATGAGTTACATGTTTCATGAGGCCCTGGGCTCAAAACTAGCGTGAGTTAAATACCACTCACATGGCAGTTCATGTATTAAACCAAGATACAGGAGCCATCTTTTTCTGCCTTCACTGCCCAGAATCTCCTTAGCAAAATGGGATTAGTGCTTCTGTGAGAATTAAGTGAGAGTGTAAAGGGGGCAGGTGGAACAGTGCCTGGCACGTGGCAAGTTCTCATTAACTGTAGCTGTTAGTGTTAACACTTGCCATAAGCATTGCTGTCACTCTAGCCCCACACCCAGCCTGGTTAGCAAGCCTGAGTGGAAGGCTGGAGCTCTCGGAGGAAAGGTGTGACTCAGCATGCTGTGAGCAGGGCAGGGAGATGCGGAGCTTCAGAAGTGAGATGAAGCAAAGTCCTCAGAGTTTTCGACACATGGCATTTCTGATGCTCACCGCCTGTGTTGAAGATAGGTAACTGTGTAGCCTCCATGCTGAACTTCAGTGCAAGTCGGAGTAGCAGCAGCTTGTGTGCCATCCAAAATGAGTGCTGACCCAGATGTGCCGCTGTGCCATGGAAAAGTCTGGAAAGCACACAGAGGGTGTTCTTTGTACATGTTTTGATTGTAGTGGGAGATGCTTATATGATTAAGTAAAGATGTATGGAGGCCTTGAACAATATCAGTAAGATCTTCATGGGCCTTGTTCTGGTTACCGTATTCTTTATGGAAAGCACAGCTCTGAAACTCAAGGCCCCACCAAATCCACGCTTTTATAGATGTCTTTCCTGAGATCTTTAGGCCATACCATCTCTGTGCTATCTGAAATTCAGTCAGTTTATTGTCATGTTTCCTAAATTATTCTGTCTCCCGGTGTTGGTTTTAGTGAGCTCCAGGAAGCCTGTCTGACCTTGTCAGACCCTCTGCTGTTTCCTTCCACAGCGTAAACATGGCCCACTGGTAATCCAGCACTCCATGCTGGAGAGAAGGGCTGGGGATGCTTTCCAATACCTGTTCCCAGGGATGGTTTTTGTCTTTTTGTAGAAATTGTCTTGTCCTATGACAAGAGCTGTACTTTTAAATTCTACTTCAGATTGTTCTTATGTTTTATTTTTTGTAAAGATGGGGTTGTGCTATGTTGCCCAGGCTTGTCTCGAACTCCTGGGCTCAAGCGATCCTCCTGCCACGGTGTCCCTAAGTGCTGGGGTTATAGGTGTGAGCCACCATGTTGGCCTCAGATCTTTTTGGAACTAGTAGAATTTAAGTCCTAACAAGAGACATTCAAGTACTATTTTTTTCCAAGATTGATAGACATTTTTGTATTTCATCAAATCCAAGATGTCATCCATTGTAAGATGCACCATTATTTTATGTACCACTAAGAAAGAACACTGCCAATTAAACCATTCCACCCGTCAATTTTAAAACAGCCTGATTCAGAGATAATAAAACATGGGGAAAAAAGAGTATGTCTCAGAATTGCTGAGCTACGGTGTCCACAATTGGGTTGGCTGGAATGAGTCATGAGTTGGAATTCAAATGAGCAGACATTTATTTCACTTGAGCTTTTCACAGAGTGTCTGACACAGGGACTCAAGCCGTCACTGCATGTCTCATCTCCTCTCCAAACCCTCGAGGAGCTCGTGGGTGAGGCGTGGGTCCAGCTGTCTCAGCCAGGAGTCTGGGTATCAGACGTGGCTCCTTCCTCACCTTCTCTGCTATAGCTAGTCTCCCACAGTCCATTCTGCCTCTTAAATATTGGTCCTACCTGTACTCACTGCCTCACCTCGGCTAGCCATCTCTTACCTGCCCTAGCCCCGCCCCTTCCAGCTGATTCCCCGCATGGCAACCAATCAGATCCCTTACTGCCTGGCCCACGCCCTTCTGTGCTCTCCTGGTGTCCCCCTCCCCTGAACGTACCCCAGTTCCTGAGATTAACGCTCCAGGCCCTTCCTAACCTCCAAGCCTGGGCTGCAGGCCCCTCCTGGCCACACACTCACTCCCTCTGCGACGCCTGGCCAGTTCCTAATTTTTCTTTATGCTTCAGATTAGACCCCACTTCCTTCAGGACCCACGCCACCCCACGCTTCCCCAGCTGGGATACTAACCAGCTGTGGGGTAAAGTATGTTGTAACTGCCTGAGTCTATGTCTGTGTCCCTCCTGGAACGTGCCTCTCTTGTTCGCCTCGGGGTCTGGCACCGTGCCTGCCACGTACTGAGCACTGTTTGGTTGAAAGGATAATTGGTTTATCTTCATTTTGCAACTGAGGATCCTGAAATGCAGAAATTAATTAGTTTGCCTGGACTCAGGATTTAAGGCCAGATCCACAAAACACAAATTTTCCAGTCTAACATCTATGCTCAGAGCTTGGAAAGAGAAAAGTGTTCAAGGGCTCCTGCCTGAATTCACCTCTCCACATCAGCTTGTTTGGTTCATCATCTTTCGGGCCTGCTGCATCTCATCCGCTGTTTGCAGTTAATTAACTACATGTGTAAAGGCTGAACGGCTGTAACTGCTCAGTCCTGCTCCCCTTTCTGTCTCCCTGGGTCGTTGTCTGTGAGTAGATGAGGAGGTAGAGACCATAATGTGGACAGAGGTAGAGCAGTCGCAGTGTGGGAGTGGCCCGGTTGCCCTGGTAATGATGTGCAGTTAGCATTATGCTCCAATTTTGATTTTTCCAGCAATTTTCAATCCTGAAGTCATCTTCATCACAGCAAATGAGAGAAAGTGAGGAGGGCTTTCCTCACTATTTGGAAGTGGAGGCCACCCCAGGGCACAGTTGTTGAAGTTTCTAGAGGTTTCCTGGCCCTGGCTCCATTGAGCATCTCTGGTGTGGGGGGAGTTTCTGTTGTGGTTGAAATGGGGACGGCTGGCTGGCACTGAGGACCCAGTGCTGGCTTCTTTGGTTTCCAAGAGGATCCTCTGCTTGTCTCTGGGTAGCTTCCAAGGGATTGAGCAGAAAGGGTGCTTGTTCATTAACAATCAAGCACACATTAAGTACCTTCTGTATGCAGGGCTCTAGAGGCCCAGGAGGGAGAGGGAAGATAGAGCTTCTGGGGATGTTGCTGAGCAGGTTCTCATCCTGCCCCTTGCTAGCCCTGTGCCTTTGGGTCCTTGGCTTATGAGTTCTCTGTGCTTCTTGTTTTTCTGTGAAATAAAGGTGACAGTAACTTCACGTACCAGTTAGCATGTCTAGTTGCAAAGAACACTTGTTATTATCTCACATATGCCAACAGCCCAAAGCAGGGTGAGTCCTAGTTAACCAAATGAACTAATGTTCAGTGGCTCCGTGGACCCCCATGGCAGCCCCGCTGTTGCTTGTCCTGGCAGCCCAAGTTCTCTTTGTCTCTAAATGGCGGCCACATTGCAGACAACAAGGTCCAGAGGCAGAAAAGTAGTCTCTTCTTTGTGCCTCTTTTGAAGATGGAGTAAAACCTGGGAACTCCCAACAGACTTTTCCTCAGGTCTCAATGGCCCCCAATACCTGATAATCACGAAGCTACAGGTTGGCAAATCAAGACTTGTCGGCAGGGCTGCCCCTGCCCCAAGGCCCTTAACCAAACTGGGGAGGGTGGCTCGAGGTGCCCCCACGCTCAGTGTGGCGGGCTGAGAGCCTCCAGGCGCAGGTGTTCAGGGCAGCCCCGTGGGAGCAACACAGATGTGGCCTGAGGGCTGCTTTCCTCCCTCTTCCTCAAGAAGCTTAAGGGGATGAATGGAGCAGCCCCTTGGAGGGGAAATAGGTGGATGAAAGAGGCAGTGGCATCTCTATTCAGGATTTTAGGGGGTAGTTACCAAAATTAAGCTCTAATCACAGATTTTTGGCATGCTTTGCCACCTCTGTAGACTGGAGGAGGTTGGTTATCATAAGGGAAGACTTTCCCACTTCTTGAAGTGTCAGAAGGGCAAGCCCTTAAGTTTACAGGCAGCGTCTGTGGACCTGATTCTACTCTACAGCTGGGCTGTGAACACACAATGTGCTTCTCTTTTGACTGCAGCTTTAGCCAATAAATCAAAACTCTTTGGGAGAAATACCTGAATTACTAAGGCCTTAATGGTCAATATATGTCTCTATTTCTGTGAGTAATTCTTGCTTAGTATTCTTGCAGTAGCAGGCTGGCCACCTTCTTGTGGCTCCTTTTAATGTCCCCATCTCTGTTCCTGGGAAGATACTGACACCAACTCTGGAGGTATTGCCCTGTTTCTTCAGAAGGCATTTGTATCTTCTGCCTCTTGTTGATGGCTTTTATTATAGAACAGCACAGTAGAAAAAGTGCTGGCCTCAGATCAGAAGGTGTATGTTCTGATTTTGGCTCGGCCACTGGTGTGCCGTGTGGTTCAGGTGCGTCTGGAGCCTCTCAGGGTGTTCTTCATTAATGAGCAGAGATGTTGGATTAGATCCGGGTGATCCGGGCCAGCCCCCTCCTGTGCCCGTGCAGACACCGCCAATTAATCACGGCTTTCGTGCTCTTTCCTGCTCCCAGCCCCGACTCAGTCTTAGAATCCTTCCCCGACTGCTGGGCAGCAGTCGCGGTGGGTTGAGCAGAGGTGCTTCTCAGGCCAAAGCTGATTTTCTGCTGCAGAGCTGGATAATTTTCTGGGTCTCTTCTAGTTTTATAATTTCTCCGCAGCAGACACAACAAAAGCTCCTCCTCTGTCACAGTGGCCTCTAGTTTTTGGAGAGCCTTTTCAGAACTCCACTGGAAACGCTTCCTTAAGGACGTGTTACTAGCAAGGGTTATTAGAAGAGGATCGTGCCAACGGTAGCGGCCTTGGTCTCGTTTACTGGGAAGCAAAAGTCTGGCCCGGTGCCTGGAGCGTCACAGGAGTCGGCGTTTGTGGGGATGAACGAAGGAGAGCTCGGGTGAGGGGTCTGCATGGGAAATCACGTCCTCCCCGTCTCTGCCGCCTTTATGCTTTGGAAAAGAAAGCTGCCTCCCTCCTTTTCGATACCATCAGAGTTTTGAAAGTCTCCTCTGGATTTCTTTTATGTGAGTTTGCAGTTTGGCTTTTGAAAGCCTTAGAAGTAGAGAAAATGGAAATTAAAGCTTCAGCCTGGGGGAGGAGGCATCATCATTAGGGCTGGGCCTGGGGAGCTGATGGATGTCTTAGCAGCCTCCGTTCCCACTGGGCTTCTCTGGCCCACGGCCTGGTCCCCAGCAGCCATGCCAGGCTTGGAGCCATGCGTCCCGCCCTCCGTCACTGCCTGCTGCCTCCCAGCAGCTCCTGTCCTGAATCCATGAAGCCATTTTCTTGGTCGTTTTCAGTGCCCACTCCCGGCTGAGGGCTCACCTCACGAAGCATCCAGAAGACTGTGGCCGTGTCTTTGAGCAGCCTGAGAGGGATCTTGCCTTGGCTTCCCTGCGAATAGTGGAAGGAAAGAAACATGTACTACGGAGCAGCTGCCTTGTGCTGGGTAGAGCGTGGGCCACTTTTTGTGCAAGAACTTGCTCACCGTAACCCTCAGAGCAAGGTCACATTTTACAGATGTGGAAACTGAGCCTCGGGAACTGGGGGTGGGAACCCAGCTAGTAGGAGATCAAGTTGGGAACCAACTCAGGTGTCTGTGGTGCACAGGCCTGCCAGGTACCCGGGGCAGGAGGAGGATCTCACAGAAGGGCTGGGGGTGGAGACGGCAGGTCCAGCGAGGGAGGAAAGGGGGCTCTTCTCCCCTTCATTTGCCTCCACGCCTGCTCCTTTGGATCTGGCCGTTTGTCTTTGACTATGTTATGCCTCTGTCTTGGTGGCCTCCTGTTCCTGCTTTCATGGTGCCGTCCCCCAGGAAGAGCAAGGCACCTTGGCTGTTGGAGGCTGCCCTCAGAAATACATAGGAAGTGGGTGGAGAACACTTGGCTGCTCATTTTCTCGTGGGGGCCTCCTGCCCTGCTGGTCCTGTGTGTTTGCACTGACCCCTGGCTGGGCTAGGGGACAAGGTCTCATTTCACCCCTGCCCTTAAGGCTTTATGTGATAAATCATTCATTTACACCCCCAAGTGTGTGGCTCACGCAGGGCTGGGCACCAGTAAGAGGGGCAAGGTACGCTGTCCTCCTTGAGCTTACAGTCTGTGCAGAAAGTCTTTTTTTTTTTTTTTAATATTTTTTGAATAGGTAATCTATTCACATGGTTTCAATGTCAAAAGGTGAAAAAAGAGAAAAGGTGAAAATTAACTCCCAGCCATTTAGCTCCCCACCCAAGAGGCAGCCACTGCCAACTGTTTCCTGTGGCTCTTTTTAAAGCCATTCTGCCGTGTCGTTCAGTGGCTCTTACCAGGCCAGGGAGAGAGGAAGCCGGTCAGGACAGCCTGGGGAAGAGCTGTCTATAGGTACAGGCTGCTGCTCTTAGGGGTGGGGACAGGGTCAGGGAGCACAGGCAGGCGTGGATGTTCTGAGAAGGGTTTCCAGAGAATCTGGATGTAACCCTCCCTCCCAGCCACCGGCCACTGGTCTGGTTAGGCAGGCGGGATGTGGGCATGTAGACAGAGCAATACGGGAGTGGATAGAGACCAAGGTCACCTTCCTACTGCAGCTGAGGGTGCTCTCACCCAGAGGAGGGAGACGGCAGCTACAGGCTATTGTGAAAGACCTAGATGGGCTTCTTAGCTGTGTGACTTTGGTAACTGCTGTCAGCCTCTCTGAACCTCTTTTTTCCTCATTTCTGAAACCCCTAATCCAGGGTTCTAAATGTTTTTGTTTCTTGAACCCCATTAGCAGTCTGATAACCCATGGACCTCCATAAATGTATATAGGAAAATGTAGAAGATTATGACAAATTACATTGAAATATGGCTGGTTTCCCCACTCGGTGGGCCCAGGAAGCCCTGTCTCGTGGTGATTCCTGCTCTGAGCAGGGCCGAGGCCAGGGTCTGGCTCCTTTGGGCTGCTCTGGGTGTACACCCAGGGACACTGTCCCCAGCCGTGGCCTGCTTGGGGCCCGGCAGAGGTGACATGGGCAGGAGGTGAGGAGGAATTTCCTCTGCAGATTGCTTTGCAAAGAGTCAAAGTAACAATCCGTTTTCCCTGGTGAGTGGCTTCCCCACCTTCCCCATGAGGTCTCTCCTGACTGGAGATGATTAGATTTGACCAGTGTTGGGTTTCCAAAAGGTGGCAGCACTGTCCTGGCAAACGGAATTCCAAAGACTAGGGTGGAAGCGTCTGGTCCTCTTCACAGCCGGTGAGACTGCTGCCCAGTGGACGCCGCCTGCGTCCTCACAGCCCTGTGACTCTCTCCTCCCCAGTCACCTAAATCTTAGCCTCAAACTCGGGCCCTGTCCCTGGTGGGGCTGCCCTCGGGGACCTTCTGAGGGCACTGATGCTTCAAAGGAGCTGGGCTGGACCCAGCAACCACCCCGGGACTGTCCTGTCATCAGATGCAGAAGGAAGTTCCATGCCTGCCACAGACTGCTCCCCTCTCTTTTGGTGTTTTTGGGGTGGGTGGGTTCCTGGAGCGAGGTGGGCATTTTAAGCAATGGAGTCTTGGGTGGTCTAGGCTAAGCTTTTGCTTTTCAAACAATTTCACGTTAGCTGAGAGCTAACGTGTCGAGTGTCTCAGGGAGTTTGTTGAAGGCATGTGGCCGTGTAGTGATTTCCAATCCGATGGCCTCCTGAAGGCAGCCTTCAGTGTCCCTCTGCCATGAATTATGAGATTGTCACCAGGCAGTGCTGCCTCTGACGTGGTATCCAAATGGGGATGAGCCAATACTTTAACTGTGATTAAGGTATATAGGTTTTCAAGAATCTGGTACAAGATAGAATTTTGTACAATAGAAGGAAGAGAACGTTAGAAAAGGAACATTTGCATGCACGTTCTGACTGGTGGATGCAGTGGCTTTTATCTTTAAAATCTCTGCCAGTAGGACCAGAACACAACCCCTTTGGAAGATTCACATCTATATATTCTTTAAACCAAACTGCTAATCCTCCATCTTCCAGGGTTTTTCTCTCTTTCACACACACATGCACACATATGCATTTGCACATTCATTAAAGCAAATAGAGGAAAACACCCACAAGTTTTATTTATTCATTTATTCCTGTAATATTTACTGAGCCCTGCCTATGCACTGGGCACCGATCTCGGCCCTGAGATGTGTAGTAAACGAGATGGCACGGTCCCTGCCTCTGTGGAATTTATATTCTAGATGGAGGAGGCAGGGAGTGAACAAATAAAGGAATGAGCTAGAACATTATCATATGGAGATGTGCTCTCCAGAGAAGTGGCCTTAGGATGCGATAGCGCGATGGCGGTGCAGGGAACGCCTCCCCAGGAGGTGACCAACGCGTCAGTGAGATGTGGTTGGGGGCGTGGAGCTGAGGCCTTGGGGTGAGCATGCACTTGGCGTGTTTAAGGCACAGAGAGAAGGCTGGAAGGTGAGGTCAACAGGGAATGGAGCCTGGATCATGTAGGCCTCACAGCCTGGGTGAGGAGTTGGCATGGGGTGTAGCCATGGAAGGCTTTTAAGAAGGGAGTGATGCAAAAAAGTACATCCGACCCAATTAAATAGCTCGTGAAGTGCACACATTGGGGCTTTTCTCTGGACCTCACAGAGGAGCACGTGAGGGTGGCTGGAGCCAGCTGGAGTCGCCATGGCATTTAACTCTGCTGGGCACATGCCAGCTGCTCACTGCCATGTTGTCTAAACCCTAATACAACCCCATGAGAAGGGCGTTGGCACCATCAGTTTATCGATGAGCAAACCTAGGTGCAGAGGTGAAGCCGTTCACTCGAGGTCACCCAGCGGGAGGGCAGAGCTGGGGTTTGAACCCCGGCTGGGCACGCTCTAAGTGCTCTGTTTTATAGTCCTTCCTGGAAGTGGAGTCCGTGGGCAGCTTTGTGGTTGTTATCAATATGTTTTTATTACATGTGAAACACTTTTATAATTTGCATTTCCTTGACAAGTACGAAGATTGAATCAGTTTTTCATGTCTGTTTTTTTAAATTGTAAACCGTATATAATGTTTGCTATTTTAACCACTTTTAAGTGTATAATTCAGTGGTGCTAAGTGCAGTCACAGTGTGGGGCAGCCGTCACCACTCCCCATTTCTAGAATTTGCTCATCACCCCAAACAGGGACTCAGGCCATCAAGCACTTGTTCCCCCACAACTGGTAACCTCCAGTCTATTTGCTGCCACTATGAACTTGCCTATTCTGCATGTCTCATATAAGTGGAATCCTACAGTATTTGGCCTGGCCTGCATCACTGAGCATAATGTCATAATATATACGAATATATATACGATAATATATACGAATACACCGCATTTTGTTTCTCTGTTTGCTGACGGACACTCGAGTTGTTTCCACCCTGGGCAGGTTATCACATTGAGATTGTAGTAGCTTTTCCAGCTACTCACTCCGGTTCTGGGGCTACTTTCTGAAACCCGGAGAATCTGAGTGTGCCCAAAGTGGGCGAGCCAGCACTGCGTGGTGGCAGGGGAGCTGAGCTCTTCGAGGTGACTAACCTCAGGCTGTTTAAAACAACCAGGATGGATGCTGCAATTCTCGTTGTGCTGATACCAACTCTAATTTGGTTCTTTTCCTGTCCATTTTGTTAGGATCATAGTGTTGAATGAGATCTCCAGAGAGGGTATTTCATGCATTGTTTGCTTCTAAGCATGAAATTATCTCCTGTAGATTGAAATTTAGTCTGTTCTTGAAATTCCATAGAATTTCAAGGGGCTGGGTGGGGGCCCAAGTCTCTGCCGAGTGACCCTGGCCCAGCCTAACTGGCCTCAGTTTCTTCATACTTAAAATGAGGTAAAGCCCCTTCTAAGAGATTACAGATTAAGAAGTTCTTTTTTAGTTCAAATCTAATTTCCTCCTCGGTACTTGTACTTTGAGGGTGTTCCTTTCTCCTCTGTGAGAAGCATGTGGCCACAGTTCCCCCCATAATAACCCTTATTCCCTGGCCCACGGCTGTGGCGTCTGACATCCTTCAGCTCTGATTAAATAACGAAGCGGAGTTCCCCGGGTCCCAGGCAGGTGGATTGCAGTTCCCCTACTGGTTGGTTTCTTTTCTTCTTCCTTGACAACCCAAGCTGCTATTTGAGAGCCCCCATTTCCTCTGGAGTCCAGCCTGTTCCTCTGGCCTTGGGAGAGTGTGGTTTATGTATTTCCAGGTGACCCGGACCCTTCTTTCATCACCAGGAAGTTAGCTAAGCCGTTGTCACCTGTTTGCTCACCGGCCTTCCCCTGTGCAAGAGGAGAAAATTCACTCTGCATCATGAGGTACAGGACCACTCACAGCCGTTTTTCTCTTTCAGAACAATCAATCTGGAAAACCCCATTCTGCAGCAGGTGCTGGAGCGGAGGAACGAGGTCTTGTGCATCCTGACGCAGAAGGTCATGACGACGCAGAAGTGTGTGATCTCCGAGCACGTGCAGGTGGAGGAGAAGTGTGGCGGCATGGTGGGCATCCACACCAAGACCGTGCAGGTACATGTCCAGGGGCCTTGCGAGAAAGGCCACAGCGGCCCATCTGGTCCCAGCCATGGCGACCTGGGTCAGGGGGCTCTTTGAGGGGGTGTCTTCATTCATCAGGACTCTTTCTGTGGTGAGTTAATAGAAATCCAACTCGGATTGGTTTAAGTGAGCAGGAATTTATTGGCTCATGTCGCTGAAACATTTGAAGTAACCTAGCTTCAGTCATTGGATCCAGGACTTGAGGACATTGTGAGCAGCCCTCCCTGGGCTTGGTTCCCTCTCAGATAGGCTCTCTGCTGTGGTGCCCGCAGCTGCGGGCTCTCACTTGACTTGCTGCAACCCCAGGGGTGAGAGTGCCTCAGGACTGGGTCTCGCCAGCCCAGTCCAGTTGTGCCTGTTCTTGAGGCAGGACGGGGCTACAGGACACTCGACTGGCAGGCAGTCCTGGGCCAGGTCCTCTCCCCTGTCAGAGGGAGCTGCTTCTCCAAAGAAAAGTAGATAAATGGGCACTGGCCAGGCCAAATATGAGCAAGCCCTCAAAGCTCCTCAGAGCCAGGGCTCTCAAAGTGGTTACTTTGGGATTAGCTGCCTCAAATCCTTTGTGGCTTGGGTTAGGACAGTAAAGATCTATCTGTATATGTAGAAGTGGATCCTTTGGGTTGAGTTTTAGACAGTCTTACCAAGCTGACCCTGAGCCAGTACTAAACTTCAGCAGAATAGGCAGCTGTCAACCCCAAACTGTTTCTGCCGTGGTGGCTAGTGTTTTCTTAGAGATTCACTTCTTGGGCGTAACTTTTGGCTTTTTCCAGAGGACCCAGGAAAGTTGTATTTGGAAGTATGTGGAGGTACAGGTCTGGAGCTGGCACCCTCGCTGAGGTGGGCAGGGTGGGCGGCAGAAGTGAGGATAGTGCCAGTGGGAGGTGGCTTAGGTTGGCCCTGCCAACGCTCATGCCAGGGTCGCCACCCACCGAAGTCCTGGGGTCTCTGGGAGGCAGGAGGCTGACTGCCATTTCTAGACCCAAAGCAACACACTCTGACCAGGATCAGGTTCCTAAAAACAGTTCTCCGATCTCCAGTACTTTGACCAACAAATAGGGTCTCACCATCTTCTCCCAGGGCATCATGGGAAGGGGTCCTATTTGTAAGAGCATTTGAAGGAGAGATATTTGGTGCCGGGCTTCCTGGCGCTTCCTGCTTCTCTCCTCTCTGTCCTCCCTCCTCTGCCCCTTTCTTCCTTGTTGATGTCAGCACAGTGCCAGCCACAGAAGTCTGGGATAACGTGTGCTGTGTGTGTGTGGAGGGGTCCTTTGTTACCATTGGGATTTCCCAGTCGTTTCCATAACCCTTGACGAAGGGAACTGGGAGGTGATCTCATTTATCTCCACTCACACTGCAGACCTAACATCACCCTGTCCTGTACTCTGGAATCTCACTTTTGTGTTGCCAGGTTGGCCATTTACTCAGGAACGTGTGTGGCACGTCCTGATGCCAGCAAGGATTTGTTCCCCCGCCCTGCTGGCTGGCTCCTTCCCACTGGGGTCTGGGGCGTTTTCTCGGCTCTCTGGAGTACAGGGCATGAGGCTGGACACGGGGGAGGTGAAGAGAAGCCAGAGAGGCCTGAACGCGTAGGAGGCAGCGTGTGCTCTCGCCCACAGGTGTCTGCGACGGAGGACGGCAACCTCGTCAAGGATAGCAACGTGGTACTGGAGATCCCAGCTGCCACCACCATCGCCTACGGCGTCATCGAGTTATATGTGAAACTGGATGGCCAGTTCGGTGAGTGCCACCTTCTGAGGGTGCAGAGGGACCCCCCCCCCCGTGTTCCCCAGAGGCAAACATGTGTGGAGGATCCCCTACTGCTTTGGGAACCGTGGCACAGAAGCCAGAGCTTTGCCAGGACAGGTGCGCTGCCCTGGGGGAGGCTTTGGTGAGGGATGTCTGGGGGCATCGGCCTCTCCCCCAGACCTCAGTGTGGGGCACGGCAGCGGGGTGAGGACGTGTCTCTGCGGGTGGATGGGTGGGCAGCAGCCCTGTGCCCCGACATTCTGTGACATCTTGGGCAAGTCAGTGAGTCTTGCAGAGCTTAGCTTCCCCGTGTGGGGAAGGAGAAGGACATTTCCCCCCCGGGCTGTGGTGAGGACTAAACGAGATGAGGCCGATGACGTGCCTGGCACAGTGGTTCCACGTTAGCCGTTAATAATATTGTCATTATTGTTGTCCCACTTTCCCTCCCCGAATAATGAAGCCAAAAATGCTGAGCTTGACCTTTCTGTGCCCATCACAAGTGTGTTCAAAGTGTGGAAATCCTGGTCATTGGTTGTCACTGTGTGGAGAAAATCAGAGCTGTTGAGTGAGCGTCTGCCCATCCTAGACACTCACAGCCCCTCAGGCCTCGTGTTCCCAATGAGAAGAGCTCGTGCTGAGCCCCAGGAAACTGTGTGGCTGCTGCTTGGGGACATGAATGAGGAAATAGAATACATTGTTGTTCTCCTTTTTAGGTGTGATGATGATGCTATGGTTATATTTATAAAAACGAGTCATCTTTCAGAGATTTGTACCGAAACATTCAGGGATGACGTGGTGGTACGTCGCCCGTCGGCGGGCTGAAGATGAGCGGTGCGTGCGCGGGGCGGGGGCAGGGGTGGAGAGCAGCGGCCCGGAGCGACGGCGGCTGAGGCTGGGCAGTGGGATGTGACGTTTTCCAGGACAGTTTTAAAAAGTGTGCCGGGATAAACCATGCACGTGCCTGTTGCCGTCTCCGGCTCTTCCCCCACTTGCTGAGGCGGAGGAAGCCTCCCGTGAGGCAGCTTGTACGCGAGCCTCGCCCACGCGAGTTACCACGCCACTCGGCGACAGCTACAGGGACGCAGGATAGGATGCTAGGTGTCCTCGTGTGACACTCCCGACAAGCTACAGGGTGTCCGAAGATCGTAGGAGAAACAGCCGGGCACGGGATGAAGTCCCCGAGCCCCCCTATCTTATTTTGTGGATGAAGCAGCCTAGAGTATTAGGGGGGTGAAGTGATTGACCTGATGTGACATAAAGAGAACGGGTCAGGTTTAAGAAATTGGTCTAGAGAGGTAGGCCGGGGACTGAGAAATGCCAAGAATACCAGGAATGGTGACCTACGTCCTTCAGGCTCATGGTTGCCCATTTGTGTCATCCTGGACCTGTGGGTTGTTGTTATTTTATTCTTTCTCTTTGAAAGCCTTTTGTCTTCCAAACAAACTGTGTTATGAAGATGATCAAATTGTCCCTCTGGTTCCTGTTATCAGGCTGTGATAAGCAGTGTTACCACGTGCACTTGTGTGTTCCCGATGCCTATGCCTTGGTGGTCCTGTCCAGCCTTATTGGTGGTCAGCGGTCAATGTGTCACTCTCCCCCATCCAGCTTTATTTAGGTATAATTGGCAAATATTGTGTATATTCAAGGTGTACAACCTGGTGATTTGATAGCTACATTGTGAGATGATCATCACCACAATCAAGCTAATTAACACGTCCGTCACCTCACGTAGTTACCATTTGGTGTGCTTGTGTGTGGTGTGAGGATGCTTAAGATCTGTGTTCTTAGCAAATCCCAAGTTTACAGGCTGGGTGCAGTGGCTCACGCCTGTAATCCCAGCACTTTGGGAGGCCCAGGCAGGAGCATCACTTGGGACAGGAGTTTGAGACCAGCCTGAGCAACATAGCAAGATCCCGTTTCTATAAAATTAAAAAAAAAAAATTAGCAGGGCATGGTGGTGCATGCCTGTAGTCCCCAATACTCAGGAGGCTGAGGCAGGAGGATTGCTTAAGCCCAGGAGTTTGAGGTTGCTGTGATCTAGGCTGATGCCACTTTAGCCCAAGCAACAAAGCAAGACACTGTCTCAAAAAAAAGAAAAAAATCTCAAGTATACAGTATTATTACTGTTAACTATTGCCACTGTGCTGTATAATACGTTAGATCCCCAGGACTTACACAGCTCACAACTGAAAGTTTTACCCTCTGACCAGCATCTTCCTATTCTCTTTCTACCTCCCTCCCACCCTACTGGTAACCACTCTTTTCCTCTCTGTTTCTGTGGGTTTGACTTGTTTAGATTCTACACAGAAATGAGATTACACAGTATTTGCTTTCCATGTCTGGTTTATTTCACTTAGTATAATGTCCTCCATATTCATCCATGCTGTCACAAATGGCAGGATTTCTTTTTTTGCCATTTAGAATATCATAAAGGACTTGTTTTTTAATGGCTGACTAGTACTCCACTGTGCATGTATACGACATTTTCTTTATCTAGTCAGTCACCTGTCAGTGGACACTTACATCATTTCTGTATCTTGGCTATCTTGAGTAACGTTGCTTTTGAAAGGCCTTCTGAAATCTTGGTATGCACCCGGGAATGCCATGAGCCACTCCGAGGACCCTTTGGTGGCGGGGTCCCAGGCCCGGGCTGCCACTCTAGGCAGTGGTCCCAGGAGGTGACTGGACCCTGCCCTGCATGCAGCCCTGTTGGGGTAGCCTGTTGCTTCCATGGGGCCCTCTTTTTTCTCAGATGTGGGTTGAAAGACACACAGCCTGGTCTGGCATGGATCTCCTGTTTGCATTTCAATTTCAAGCCTTTTATCTTTGCTTCCACCCTCTTTGAAAATAAACTCCTCTTTGTGCTGCCGAGAAGAGGTACCCTAGGGACATCTTGACCATTCCTTTTGCTCATTGCCCCAGGCTGGCCTGGGGGGCAGCTCTGTGGCCTGTTTCCACTGCCCAGTGCAATGCCTTTGCCGCTTGTTGGTCACACCACTGGTTCTCGGGTGACTCACTGCCTGACTCTAAACCAGTTATGCTTTTCTTTTCTTTTTTTTGCTCATCTATTTTCTGTCGCCCTTGCCACAGAATGTTCTGATACGGCTTCATAAACGTAAACCTGCAGGGGCTCAAAGGGCCCTTAAGAGGCTGCCTGCTCTCTCCTCCCGCCTCCCGGGTGGGATTGCATTTGACAGGGACCCAGGTTGTTCTCTGAAACACCAAGACCAGGCGGACTCCCTCTGCATCACTGTCAGCGTGCTGCAGCTATGCTCGCTGTAGCGTGACCCCTTTCTTTGCCAATAACTCTCCTCTCTGGAGACACTTATGGCCAAGCAGCAACATCCTCTTATGATCTTGAACTTTAGCCTTGCATGTTTGTACAACTTGGCATTTGCTAGTGTCCTTTCAGGACACTGTACCTGAATCTGTGCACTTCTCCCCAGGCTCATGGCCCTGACACCATCTCGACGCTGGTGTCCTTTAGAAATGGGGTCTTGTTATGTTGGCCAAGCTGGCCTCAAACTCCTGGACTCAAACCATCCTCCTGTCTTATCCTTCATATTAGCAGGGCTCACAGGGTCATGCCACCATGCCTGGCTTCGCCACACACCCTTAACTGGCTCTTCTACTTCTCTGAATCTTTACTGTCTGTTCCATCAGCAGTGCAGCGAATGTGCTCATTTTGAAATAAAAACTGGATCATTTCACTTGCTTGCTCACATACCCTTTTGTGGCTCCCTCTGTCCCAAGGACAAAGTTTGTGCCTCCAGGGCATTGTGGACCCACCCCTGCGTGTCTCCAGCCCTCTAGCCCAGGGATCTCGCCAAAGTCAGCCCGCTCTCTGGACACGCCACTGTCTCCCCCCTGTGCCTGCTGTTGCTCTCTCCAGAGCACGCTCCGGCCTCTTTGCCTGGGTCCCGCCGAACCGTCAGGAGGCTGCTGAGGTGCTGCTTCCTCCAGGAAGTCTTTTCTGGTTCTCTCTATGATGGGGTTCAGGACACATGACCTCAAAATATTTTAAGTGAAGGAATTCGAGAAAACTGCAGAAGCAGAAAAGTCACTGTGACCTTCCCCTCACCATCCTCCCCTGAAGAGGTCACGGAGACTCATGTGAAAAGTGCCCTCCCTATAGGTGGGGGAAGGGAGCAGCCTCATCTTGAAGACACAGGGACACAGAAAACCTACACAAACGGGCCTTGCTGAGTTCCCCGGGTTGATCACCATTTAATCGTATTCTTTGGCCCGTCACATTTCTCCACTACTCTCGATCAAACCTCGCATACAATACTCAGGTTTAACTGTGTCTTCAGGTCTCCTTTCCTTACGAAGGCTGCCATGTCACATAAAACTAATATTAACTAAATTTGTGTGCTTTTGCCCTTGGTAATCTGTCATTTGTTATGAGGCCCTCGGCCGTGGACCTGGGATGGGTAGAAGGAGAGCTGTTCTCCTCCTCCGCCCTGCTCTTACCGCACTTACCGTCCGGGCCTGGTTGCGTCCTTCCGGCGTAGAGTAGGGGTCCTCGCGTGTTTGCCGGCTGGAAGGGATGGATAAGCGAAAGGGGACGAGGGAATTGGCGGTGCCTGCGGGGGGCTGTGCGTGGGTAAAGGTAAGAGCCTTGGTGCCGTGGACTCCTAAAATGCCAGTTGGCTCCGCATCATTCTGGGGGCCTGATGGGCTTCTGGCAGGATTTGAGGGTGTGTGAATGAATGGTCATGGCCCCTGTCCTCAGGGAGCACAGTCATGACCTGGGTGCAGGCTTGCATGTACCCACTGCGGTGGGTAAGTAAGTGCAAAGGGTGGAGGACCTGGGGCCCTGCGTGTCCAGTGAGCATGGGTGGGTCAGTTGAGTAAACCAGGTATCGTTTCACTTGTCTTTAGACACACATTCTATCTTCACGAGCATCGCTAGTGCCCACGAGCCAATGAAAATATGTGCCAATACCCATGCCTCCCACTTTTCATGCAAGTCCAGGCTCAGCCATATTTTTGTTCTGCAGCTTTTGCTTAGGTATGCCGATTATTAAATAGAGGCGTAGAGAGAACCCTAATTCTTGAGTTCACTTACTGTTCCTGCTTAGCAAGAACATACCAACTGTTACATTTCTACCCACAACTTACCTTAGCTGGGTTCTCAAATATGGAAGTGTTTGAGGAAATGTTTATTTTTGTTATTTAAGAACTTGTTATTATGGAAATTTTCGCATGTGCAAAAGTAGAGACGAAAATATAGTGAACCCCCTCGTGCCCGACATCCAGCTTCAATAGCCAGGGCAATTCATGTGCCAGCCATCAATCACTCCACCACCTCCTTCCGGTCACACTGGGGTATTTTGAAGCAAATCTTAGGCCTTGTTTCACCTGTAAATATTTCAATACCTTTAAATGATCAGGCTTTTTAGAGACCAGTTTTGCCTTCATATAAGTAGATTTGTATGGAATGTATTCTTTTGGCTTTTTTTCCCACTCAACATAATGTTTGTGAGATTCATTCATACAATTGCAGAAATCAGTTCATTTTTTATTGCTGTGATTATATTTAATAAAGAAAAGGGTAAGACTCCTTATAACCATAACCGTATACCATAACTACTTATGCACCCAAAGGTAGTGACAATAATTCTTTGATATTGTCCATGTTCAAATTTTCCCAGCTGTTTTATACATGGCCAGTTTCATTTATTTAGAGTTGGTTTGTTCAAATCAGGATAAGAAAATATATCCAGTATTTTAAAGATTGCATGCTGTCTGTTCACAGAGTATCCAGTAGAGAGCTTTATGTTAAGAACAACGATTCCTTCAGTATTTGTAGGAAGTAACTGGGTTTTTGGTCAAGCAGCATGACGTGTGTAGGAATCGGGTTTTATGGGGAAGAGGGTGAAAGTGTCTTCTGCCCTCCCTCTTCGCCAAGGTAGGTAGGATGTGTCAGCAAGGCCAGGCTGACCCTGGGCCTGGCTTGTCCGTTTCTCCTGCACTACAGAATTCTGCCTCCTCCGAGGGAAACACGGCGGCTTTGAGCACAAGAGGAGTGTTGGGTCTGTCTACCTGGATCCCCTGGTCTTTCGGGACTTTGCATTGGTGGACGTGCCAGATGCCGGGCATGGGACGTCTTCCCAGGATGGGCCGTTCAGTGTTTTAAAACAAGGTATTGCCAGCAGGGCGGGGCATGGGCAGTTGAGGGCCAGTTGGGCCCTGTGTCCCAAGAGGTGAACGTGGCTTTCAGGATCAGTGACCCCTCAATGACTCACAGAAAACATTTGAAAAGAGAGAGGGTGGTGCTGCCATGTCCTGGTGCCCTCGGCAGGACTGACCGTGGTTGCAGCGTAGGGAGCCCCGGGTCTTGGGTGCCGTGTTCTGAGGAAGGGCGGGGAGAAAGACCATACGTGGAGCAGAGCTAGGAGGCCGCGGAGGGAAGCTGTCGGGGTCCAGGCATTTTTCTTTCCTTGTAACCACAACAGCCCTGCTGGCTACTGAGAATAATTAGTCACAGCAAGGATGGAGAACCCAAGTTTTGCATCTGTTTCATTATATCCCAGGCTTCATTGCCAAGACAAGCGACACTTTGTCAGCCTTGCAGAATGCTGTCGCGGAGCCTCTTTATCCACACGGCACGGGCTGCGTGGTGCCAAGGAGGAAGAGGGGCAGGGACCGTGACAGGCCTGTGGCAATTCCTTTTGCTCCTCACAGCCTACTGTGTTTTAAAAGGATGGCCGCTTCTTGGTGGGATGCTGGGGTGCGTGTATAGGAGCAGGAGGAGACGGACGAGGAAGAGGAGAAACAAATAACTAGGGTAAGAGCTTAGTAAGAAAGAGCTGGGGACAGCCCAGAGTATGCTCTGGCTGGGAGGGTCAGAAGAGACACTCCCTCGTGGGGCTCTGATGAGGCCCAAACCAGAGGAGGCTTTTGTTTCTGTAGCAAAAGTGTCAGTGTTGGAAGCAATGACAACGGAGGCCCAATCTTAAGGCTTCCCCCTCCTGCCTCCCTTGAGATGGATAATCGGGTGTGATTTTCGGCTGCCACTTAAAGGACATTGTTGTGGGTTAGCACCACAGCACGGTGGCCCTGCTGCCTCGAGCTGCACCATGGGGACGTGGAAGGGCAGGCAGTGCCGCAGCTCTCTCAGCACGGCCTTTCCCGCAGGCCTGCCCTTCCAGTCAGCTGTTCCCATCAGGTGGGGAGCCGGGTGTGCCGGGCAGGAATAGGGTAGGGCCCTGGGTTTTGTGCCCTCGGAGCCTAGACCAACCTGCACAGCTCTTCTCTTCAGGCTGGGGTTGGCAAAGGGGTTTTTGAATATGTTGGTTACTGATGTTACGTGTTCCTCTCTGTGGGGCTTTCTACAACTGTTTGCTGGAATTTTCCATCAACACAGGTGGTGCATGTATGCATTAGTGTGCATCCCTGCAGATGGAAAGATGAAAGCATTGCTTTATCAAATCTTTAATTTATGAGAAGCTTTTGACTATCAAAAAAAAAAAAAAAAAGAAAAAGGATTACAAGGGGAGGTCTCCTAAGCCTCCCACAGAGGACGTGAGTGACAGACACAGCATAATGGGCCTCAGTGCTCAGCTTGAGGACTCGTGAAGAAGGGAATGGATGGGAAAAGTGGAATAGCTGTGTTTGCTGAGAAAATAGGGTGCCAGTTCCTTCGAAAAATGTGCATTAAATATTAAAGGGTACAAAATCTGCAATGTATTATAAGAAAGGACGTGAAAAATAAACGTATTTTGGAATTTGTATGGCTCTGAAGCATTGTAGAAGTACTGACTTGTGTTTAGTAATTCAGCCTTATAATTTACAGAAATCATGCTAGAGAGGAATCTAAATGACTTTTCCAGAAAATGACTGATTAGGCTTAATTAATGTTTAGAGAGTCATCGGAGGAGAGTGAAGCCTGAAATACAAAACCCGGTTTCCCTCTTTCCTTCTCTCGTCCCTCTCTCCCTCCCTCGCCTCCGGTAGTAGTTTGGTTATTGAAAAATAAGAAGGGTGGCCTTTAACTTGACGTCGAGTTCCATGACTGACGCTGCAGCTGGAAATACCCATGAAAGAACTGACAGTTAGCTATAAAAAGCAGGAGTTGCTGTCCCGTGTCGTGAGACGTGCACAGCAGTCACGAGACTGGGGATGCTGTGTTTTCACAGCCACCCTGCTCTTGGAGAGGAATTTCCATCCCTTTGTGGAGCTGCCAGAGTCACAACAGACAGCTTTGAGCAGCGTCCTCCAGACGGTCCTGTTCGACGAGGAATTGCTCGTGGTCCTGGAACAAGTGGTAAGAGGAGACACGTCTTAAGGTGGTGTTTTCACCTGGATTTTCTGGAAACGTCCACAGGCTAGACCTCTTGGGCTTTGAGCCACAACAGAACTGTGTTAAAGTTTTCTCCATCTCCTTTTAACCCTAAATCTTGTCTCTTTTCTTTCTCTCGGGTCCTTAGTTTTCTAACTGCAGGCAGGAAGCTGCCGTGAGGAAGAGAGGGACTTATCAGTTTCCTAGGGCAGCCTCAACAAATTAACTTGGGGCTTAAAACAACAGAAGTGTATTCTCCCGCAGTTCTGGAGGCCAGCAGTCTGCAGTCAGGTTGGGCACAGCCGTGCTGCCTCCAGAGGACCTAGGGCAAGTCCTGCCTTGCCACCTGCAGCTTCTGGTGGCTCCTGGCGTTCCTTCGCTTGTGGCAGCGTCACTCCAGTCTGCTGTCTTCAGGTGGTCTTCCCTTTACTGTCTCAGAAGGACACCGCCATTGGATTTGGGGTCCACCCCAATCTAGGATGGTCTCACCTCGAGATCCTTATTTGAGTTACGTCTGCAAAGACTAAGGTCACATTCTGGGCTTCCAAGTGGATGTATATTTTGGGAGCCCCTCTTCAACCCGCCCTAAGGGGGCTGTGTGGCAGAGTCCAGCAAGTCAACCTGTTCCATTTAGACCAGAGAGATAAATAGGCCTTTACATTCTTCTATTTTACAGGAGGAGGATTTCCTGGGGAGGCCAAGTTCCTTAACTCTTAGTTGTGCAAATGGTGAGGGGCACACCCCTGTCCGACCCTCCGTCCCCCAGACTCCATGTTGGCCTTCACTGAAGAAGGTGAAGGCTTTATAAAACCTGATTTTTTATTATAGTTTTGCTTTGTGTTCTTTTGTTTTTCTGTTGTGAAGGGAGTTTAAATAACTGCTTTAATGCTTTATGGTTTCCAGGGAAGCATTCATATTATTTTTCCCTCTAAAAATTAGATTGTGCCAAAAGAGCTTAGTTACCAGTGACGGAAGCTGCATGGTTGAAACAGTCTCGGCAGTCCAGGACACCTTTGCATTCTGAAGGATGCAGAGCTCAGCCCCAGGGAGAACACACATGTTTCAAAAAGCTCATTGACTTTTACTTCCTAAAATAACTCCTTCCAAGAGGAAAATGTCAGGCCAGCACCCTCTGGAGAGCCTCAGTGCCTAGTTGGACGCTGGGGAAACAAGCTGTTTGGGGGGAGAGCGGGGGCGGGGCAGGCTTTTGTGTGAGTGGACTTGGACCCAGAGGCTATGGTGGAGCAGAGCTGGCTTGCCCAGCAGGGCCCCCCACCCCATGGCAGGCCCTGTGGGGACAGGTGAGACTGCCCGGAACTAGCTGGGGGCTGGAGAGCCAAGCTTAGAGCTTGAGAACCACCACAGGATGATGCTTTTATATTCCTTTCCTCAGTTCTGCATGTAACCACTTGTTTCTGGCCCGTGATAACACCTGGCAGACCCTGCCCTGGTCTGAAAAGTTCTATCCACCAGTTCCTGCATGCCTCCTCCGCTCTCTGAAAGCGCAGTACTTGGGCAAAGCTCAGCTTACTTGTTCCTTAGGAGGAAATGTAACCCTGTGGATTAGTAATTTCAAAACATAGTAAAGAGTTGGGCATCCTGCTTTACTTGAGAGGAGGTGAGAGGGAGGTGTGTGTGCCATGGGGCAGAGGCCCTGGGTTGCACCGGTAGGTCTCTTAACTCCACAACAACGGTCTCTTTCCTCCCCTGCCCTGCAGTGTGAGGATGTGGTCAGCGGTCTCTCGTCCCCGCTGGAAGTGCTGGGGGAGCTGAAGCCCCAGCAGCAGCAGGACCTCACGACCTTCCTGCGGCTGGTGGGGTGCAGTGTCCAGGGTCCTGAGGACGGGGTCAGCAATCAGAGGCTCTTTGCAACGGCCTACTTCCTGGTCAGTGCTCTAGCAGGTATGGAAAAAAATGGCTACTGTTACTTTGAAATTGCTTTGTCTAGTATACATTCTTCTGGGTACAAAGAAATGATGATAATTATGGGGGATTTGGTATAATGGGACCCTCTCCCCCAGCACAGGGAGGATAAGAGGTGGAAGGCTGGAAAACCACAGGCTTGAGCGTGGAGGAGGCCTCTCCATTGCTGTGAGCCTTCCCTACTTTCTCCTACCTCCTGCAGGGAGGGCCACCTATGGGCACACCCTGCCAACAACACATAGCATCTCCCAAAATACAGCCTGTGAGTCACACATGAGCCCTGGCAGAACTGAGTGGCAGTGGCTTTAGTTTGGCAACTGTTCTCCCCCAGGGTTTTGGTCCTTCTGATCCTCTCGTTCTTTGCACGCTCGTCATTCCCCACCCGTGTGCAGTGCTGTTGCTGTCTGGGGCAAGCGTCCGGCGCACGAGGCTGGGAGGCAGAACTGTGGCTGGGCCCGGCAGCTCCACAGCTTCCTGCACAGGTCCTGAAATGGCCTCCCAGGGGAGTGGCCGTCCAGTTACGGAGCAATCCCCGCCACCTCCCCACCACTCCTAGAACTCACCATGCCGCAGGGCCTGTGGTATCAGGACGTGGTCATCCTTCGTGAGGAAGTTGGGCTCTCTGTTCCCACCCTCCCAGTCTCCACAACTTCCCTCCAAGGTGATACCGTAAGGGCACTGAGTTTCTGGCACATTTAGGGTTCCCCCCAGCACCACACAGAAAACAGAGGCCCAGTAATCTTCAATTTTTAAGGAATTAATCAGAGGCAATGCCTCTCCCAACTCCATGTGCTGACGAGTGTATGCTCTGCATCTTGTTCTGAATTATGGATAAAAATTTTGACTGGCTAACGGGGATAGGGCATAAGACGGAGTCCTGTGGAACTCCACTGGAGACTTTCTCCCGATGTTAACATGAGGGTATTAGCGACGGTCTTTGAGTGCAGGCATTCTGTCAGGCTAATCCACAGGCCAGGGCTCTCCAGCTTGTGAGAGTCCTTTTCACATCCCCCATTACTTATTGCAGCCTTTTATCAATAAGCTGCATCAGTGATGTCCAACACGTAGCACAGGGCCAGCACTGCGGATGACCACAGTCCCCTTCTCCGTGGGCCTAAACACAGCTTCAAATTCTCTGTAACTCTGCACACAGGTGGCTGCTCAGAGTTGATGCATAACATGAGACTGACTTGCTGTTTCTGAGCTGGAAGCTCAGGGGTAGTGAAGTCTTTCGGTGCAGCTACCATCTCTAAATTTCTAAACCAGTGTTGCTCTTTCTCTTCTCTCTGAACTGCCCTTCATTGACATGTCAGTGACAACAGAGGCCGGGCTGGTGTCAAGCTCTTCCACGCCTGCTCTTGTTAATCCTTGGCCTGTCTGAGTTAACTTTTTCCTCCTAGGTAGTATAATCTTTCTTCCTTAGAATCTGGGGAAAGTGCCAGAATAAAATATGGGCTCTTCTTAGGTCCTCATTCCAGTTTTTGGCTTTATGGTGCTTTTGGCTGTTTTCAGCACTTCAGTGCCACATGTGACGTGTCTCCTGGAAAGCTTTCTCCACTGCCTTACACGAGTCACAAGCTCCGAATGCCTTGGACCTCATTTATATAATGGAGTTGGTATATGGAAGAGCAATCAAAGTAATTCATTTCAGTTGAAGAAACATTTAACAAGCTTATGCTTTTTTAGGCACTGCTGGGTATGAGGGAGGAGAAAATACCAAGTCCCGGCCCTCCAGGACATCAGAATCCAGTAGTAAAATGAGTTGGAAGCTGTCCTTTCGGTTCTGTGCCCCTAGAACCTAGGACCATGCTCAGAATAGCGAGTGGCTAAATAAGTAACATGGAACTAAATTAGTGGCTAAGGATGAGGATGTTGATGCCAAGGACAGGGGAGATGGCATGTGTCAGTGGCTCAGCTGGGTACATAGGCCAGATTGCTTTCTGTCTTTGTCTTCAGGTTTGCAGTAAAGGCCTACTTGAGAATTTATTGAAAGCTGTGGACCTTCTTGGTCGGCAAATGCACACATATTTGAATGCAGTGTTGGGGGATCATCTCCCCAGGCGCTGCGCCACCCCGAGGTTGCCTTCACCCTCTCTTGGGAACCAGCCATGTCCTACTGCACCCGGGTCACCACCTCATCACGTTGCCCTTTATAAGTAAGGCTGCTAATGCACAGAGGCCATCGACTCGGCTCACGCGCAGCCCTGTGGCTAGATGATTCAGCAGGTGACTCTTTTCCCTTTTCAGCTCTGAGGTTGTACTACCCCACCCCACCAGGGATTGGGGTCCTTTTAGGAACTGTATCATCTACCCTGGGAGGTGTTTAACATCCATTTTGAATAATGCTGACCTGGATTTCCTGTCCCCGGGGTTTGGCAAGGCCTCCCTGGGGCAGCCCCAGCCTTGCACAGCACTGCCCCCACCCTTCCACTGTTGGTGTCAGAACTCCTGGCCTTAGGAGTTCTGTGGTGCCACCCCTGATCAGGCCACACTGCATTTTTTCCCCAAAACTGGGTGACATGGGTAGAGCCCTTTATGCAGTGCTCTGACCTATGCAGAAATAAAAATATGATAAAAGGAGGAAACCGAGGCTCAGAGAGGGATATCCAAAGTCACATCCCAAATATGTGGAGGGGCTCTTTGGTCACCAGATTGCAGCGTCTTTCTACTTTTCCATGCTGATTCCTTTTCCGAGAGTCTGTGCAGTTCTTCCTGACTGGTACACTGAATATCAAGGAATATTCTCTGGTGAAACACAGAGCTGGTGACCAGGTTCCTATGTCTGTTTTCCAAAAGGTTGCAGCTGCCCATTTAGCACCATTCATTCACTTATTCCGCAGTTGCTGAGTGCCTCCTCTGCTTGGCTGGTGGGAAGGTACTAAAATGTCAATTAGATACCATCCAGGGGCTGGCTGTGTTCTGTGGATATTTATTATTTATTAATGAATTAGAGTTACTGTGGCTTTTGTCTCCTGCAGAAATGCCAGATAACGCAGCAGTTCTGCTGGGCACCTGCTGTAAACTCCAGATTATTCCTGCGCTGTGCCACTTGGTAAGGAACCTCCCAGATGGGAGCTTGGGATGGATAGGAATGAGGAAATGAGGAGGGGCAGACACCTAACAGCTGATAAGACACCTCTAGGCTTTCTCATCCACAACAGCTCTTCAAGATAGGTACACAGGAATTATTATTAACCCCCCTTTTATATACACTACACACGCCACCCCCACGGGAAGACCAAGGCCCAGAGGGAAAGGATTTGTTCGGAGAACTTGTTAGTAGGGCCAGGACTCCAACTTTGTCTTTATACCCCAAATCTTATGGTTTTCCCATTGTTTGGAGAGAATTTTGGCCAGGGCTTGGTGCTACATTGTACCATATTAATGGCAATGGCAGTTCTGTGCTTAGACTAGTTTGATTCAACTCTGCATCAGATTCACCAGGAAGGCATTCAGGACTGATTTGTCTCAGGGAGATACAGCTTCTTTCATCTTCTTTTAGGACTGTCATTAGCTTGGTGCCCTCGGGAAATGTCATTATAAGAGCAAGCACTGAGTTGAACCCCAGAGAGTCAAGGTTAAGCTTTTCCTTTTTAAATTACAAATTGGGCCATTAGCAAAAGGAACCACCAATAGGGTGCCCTGAAACCACCCTGATGGGGCAGCTAGTCTAATGTAGCTTTTGCAGGTGTTGGTCAGCCTGGGGCAGAAGAGTACAGCATGCATGGTCTTATTATTTTAAGGTCTAATTACTAAGGGCCAAAGCCAGCCTGCTGTGCTGGCCCAAAGGATCATATTTCAGAGCTCTGCTCTTAAGATTTGGGAAGCAGGTATTGGGGTAGACTGCCTAGATAGGACATTTGTTACACATCTACTCTGGGAACACTGAGCAAGTGGTTAGTGCCTTTGTCTTTGCATAGCAGACATCAGAAGGCTACGCAGCATGGCATCATTCCAAGGAGCAGTTTAGATGTAATTCACAACTGAAAGCAGATTCTACAGTCCCAGAGGAAATTGTGTCCTTGTACATTGACTGCAAAAACTGAACTACTTGAAAATGTGCCAACATATGAGTCCTGGGCCAGCTGGGGGTAAAGCTTGTGGCATAGTTTGGTCACAAAAACAATACGAGTCATTATTCTAATTGGATGCAGTGATGAGCAAAACAACAGCTCTGCTTTCAGAGCCCAGCTCCTTTTGCAGCAACTAAGTGCTCAGCATTTACCAAGTTAGCCCTTCCCAAGTATTTACAGACTCATCAACTGCATTCAGGAAGTATATAAAAGAGAAAATCCAACTCCTAACAGACTTACACTTAGTTGTCATCTTCCATGAAGATCAGCTGTAGGATCTGATCTTTGTGTTGTCCCCAGGTTCTGCTCTGTTGGTATTCTAAGAGGAGCCACTAGAACACACATCCAGAATGGATGGTATGCTGCCTTTGCACAGCCCTGCCCACAGTCATTTGTTTGACTTCTGGCAGCTGCCCAACAGAGAACTCTTTTTTCTTACCTTCTTAGGTGTCTTCATATAATCTCCCCTTAGATATGCAACAGCTCTTTTTAAGACATCAAGGCTCCTGCCCCCTGAAGGAATTTGAGCATCTCGTGTTTCTTAAAGGGATTTACTTAGAACAGGACACAAAATCTATCTGTAGCCCTATCTTGTCTGGTGGCCAGAGTAACTTTGAGAGAAGCTTTCTGAAGTTTCTCTGGGAGAAGAGTGTCAGAGATTCTAACACATTTGCCAAGAGCTGTTAAAAGGGTTAGAATCATCAATAGAGGATGTTAACTTCACAACCCTTTGGGTCGCTGTTATCCTTTGCCTATGGGCAAAAGGACTGGCAGACGTTTAGAGAAGGAAGCGGGACACTGCTCAGCCCTGTCCACTGTGCTCTGAGGATGTGCTGTTGGCAGTCTCCAGCCTGCACCAGTGGAGCTCATTCTTAAATCACTGGGATGTGGTGCTTGTGCTTAAAGAGCAGGCCTAATCCACTCTCTAAAGCACAATCAATAGTTTGCAGTCTGAGCCAAATGGTAGCATTAAGCCCGTGGTTACTGCACAAGCTGCATGTTACTTTCAGTAATGTCACCATCGCTCTGAACATTTCTGGAATTCTTTTGGATTCACTTCAGATTGTTAAAATTCACACATACTTTAGCTTCGTTTTTTTATTTAAAATTTTATTCTCTACATTAGTCTGATCTTGAATGCCTATTTAAAAATTAAGTCTATTGACAAATTTGTAATTGCTGAGGATCTTTTTTTTTTTTTTTAAGTACTACCAGTATGGATCAAGACCCTAAAGGCAAATCAAACATTTCAAATGTTTTAAGCAGTTGGCGTTAGAGCAGCATCCAAAGTGACCTCTGTGAAGAACAAATGTTCCTTCAATATGTTGAGCATGTGTGTTCTAGACAGGGTAAATGGTGAACATGACAGAGCTCGCGTGACCAGCTTAAGGTTTAGTAAGGGAAAACAGACTAAACAGTATCAAGCAGCTATTTCAGATATAGTAAGTTGACAGGGACAATAAGAGTGGCTGGGATGTAGGGTGGGAGAGGGGATAGGAAAGGCCTCCTCATGTAGCATTTCAGCTGACGTCTGAGTGATGAGAAAGGAAGGTCTGTATGGAAATCTGGACTAAGTATTCCAGGTAGCAGGAATAGCAAGGGCAAAGGTTCTTGAGGCAGGAAGCATAATTATGCTTCCTATAACTATGCATAACTATAGTACCTACCTTTGAGGGGTTCATGCAAATATATAAGAAATTCTAATACTGTCATTAAAATAATCTACTGGAGTTAATGGGTCTAGTGGAAAGTAGAGTTCAGAGAGTAGGATTCAGACAAGGCCTTGCAAACTGGATAAAATCACTCCTCAGGTCCTGGCCTGAAACTAAATATATCTTGCTATGTCTTAAAGGGTTTCCTGCTCCATTTGGGGAATTTAAAAGGCAACAACTTATTTTTCTAGAATTACCTACAAGTGCACTACAGTCTAACAATGTGGATTTTCTGTAACATTTTAAGGTGAATTTGTTTAAATGTGTCATTTCAGCTTCAGGCTCTGTCTGATGATGGAGTATCTGATCTTGAAGATCCAACCTTGGCTCCGCTGAAAGATACAGAAAGGTTTGAGATTGTGCAGCGCTTGTTTGCCTTAGTGGACATTAGCCTGGAGAGAGTGCAGTGGTCTGTGACAGCCATCATCCTGAAGGACCCTAACGTCTTCCCACTAATTCTTTATATAACCCTGAGTGGGCTCTGTGCTCTAGGCAGAGGACATTAGTACTATGTCATATGTGAATTAGAAGTACATGTTTTTAGCCATGACTATTTTTCAGAATTGTTAAGATACTACTTTGGGGTTTAGGTCAGATGTGCGTTAACAATTGATCAATGAAATGAATTGACAAAACAGTTAAGCAGTGACTTTCTGCAGTATGAATGGCCTCATTTTAAACAGCTGCTTTCTCGTCAGAGGCCCCTCCTGTGCTGATGACTATGTCCAGGTTAGCTTCCAGCACCTAAAAAGCTGAGGGTTGAGAGTTTGTAGTGAATGTTTAGATCTGTTTTTCTGCAGAATAATGAATGGGGTCCATCTAAATTGTGAATGCTGTGGGAAGGCAATTTCTCTTCACAGAAGAGGTTATGTTTTGAATGTGATATGTTATTTGCTTGAAAATTAATTATAAATACCACTAGAGTGTGTGTGTATATATTCTTCTGAACAAATTATATTAAAAAAATCTAACAGCAAGACCCCTGCTTGGGGGTCTACCTTATATGTGGGGTAAAAAGGATATGAAGGCGTGCACTGTGGCAGCAACTATACAAAAATAAGCATCTTATATACAAACTAGAAATGAACATGCAAAAGTGAAAAAGTAATTATGCTAAAATGGTAGCACTGTGCCTTATCTGGTTTTCTGAAATAAAATAACTATGAAGAAAAACTGAAAACAATGTGTAATATGAATCTATTTGTGTAAAATATAGATGTATATACATATTGATGTGCATGGAAAATCTCATTGGAAGAGTTCACCATGGCTCCTTTGGGTAGAAGGACTAAGAGGTTGGGAAAAGAGGCAGAGGGAGATTTTTCACCCTTTTTTTGAGACAGGGTTTTTGTGCTGGTGCCTGGGCTAGAGTACAGTGGCATCATCATAGCTCACTGCAACCTCAAACTCCTGGGCTCAAGTGAGTCTCCTGCCTCAGCCTCCCAAGTAGCTGGGACTATAGATATGCAACACCATGCTCAGCTAACTTTTCTATTTTCTGTAGAGACGGAGTCTTGTTCTCAGGCTGGTCTCACACTCCTGGCCTCAAG
>CAUYRT010071781.1:0-15770 GCA_963574885.1 Lepilemur ruficaudatus
CTCAAGCGATCCTTCTGCCTCAGCCTCCCGAGTAGCTGGGACTACAGGCATGCGCCACCATGCCCGGCTAATTTTTTCTATGTATTTTTAGTTGGCCAATTAATTTCTTTCTATTTTTAGTAGAGACGGGGTCTCGCTCTTGCTCAGGCTGGTCTCGAATTCCTGACCTTGAGCGATCTACCCGCCTCGGCCTCCCAGAGTGCTAGGATTACAGGCATGAGCAATCATTAGCTCTTAAACATTTCCTAAATAGAATAGAAAGTAGGAACTCTCATCTGCGATTTCAAATTCCAGTTTCAGTTACCTAAGGTCAGGTGTGAGCCGAAAATAGGTGAGGACAGTACAATAAGATTGCTTTTACCGGGATACAACATTCACATAACTTTTTATAGTATATTGTTACAATTGCTCTATTATTAGTTACTGTCAATCTTTTACTGTGCCTAATTTATAAATTAAACTTTACCATGAGTATGTATGTGCAGGAAAAAAACATAGTATATATAGGGCTTGGTACTATCCACAGTTTCAGGCATCCACTAGGGGGTCTTGGAGCATATGCCCTGCGGATAAGGAGGGACTACTATAGTTCAAGTTTCAGGGTTTAGAGAAAACGACCTGTGCAATGTTACAAAAAGACCAGTCAGATTTGTATACAACAGGCAACACAGCTTCAGGGGAAGAAAAGGATAATCAGGGACAACAGGAATAAGTGAGGGAAAAGTTCCCCTTACCACAGCGCTACTAGTAGGCAGAAAAGCTTAGCAGATTTATTTCATTAATAGGCTTATGTAACAAGACATTTTGCTCTAAGAATCCAAAATTCTTGCTTAGAATTTCAATAAACCTCATCAACGTTTGTAATTCTCTTAAATTGTACATATATTCAACTATAATTACACTATAGACAAGGTATCATCCACTAAACTGCAGGTGTACCTACAAAGTATGCTTTCAACTTAAAAACACACCAACCTAATGCACAAGGCTAGAAATCGGGCGCACTTGTGGGCTATACTTCGTCCTGCCTCAAAGAAGCAAACACGTACGATGTCTGAAAGACATTTTCGTGTTTTTGAAAGTAGACTCTCATTTCCTTCCTTTGAGCTGCAAAACAATAACAGACATTTAGATTTATCTTGAAGTTTCAATCATAGCATCCAAAAGGCAATCAATGATAAGCAAAATCTTAATTATTAACCTTCCAGGTCCATTTGAATGTACTCCAGCTAACCAACAGAGAGTATCCAACACAAGGCTCTGGGCATGTTCTGTGATTTGGCCATCATCTACTTTTCTACAAAGAGTGTTAAGAAGCTTCTCATGAAATTCTGAAAACTGTAACATGGCACATCGTTGTACTCTGCAGAAAAAGAAAATATAGATATAATACCAATCAAAACAGAACAATTAAACTAAAGCTATCACAGCCTGGTTGATCATATAATGTTTCACTTTAAATCATAAATATCACAATTACATTTTTTAAATTTTTAAAATAATATATATGGAGTACTTTGTAGACCATTTTAAAAGAAACAGACTTTACAATAACGTGTTATAATCTGACAAAGAATGAGTATAACTTCAGAGAGAGATGGAGTCTCACTATGTTGTCCAGGCTGGACTCAAACTCCTGGGCCTAAGCAATCCTCACACCTCAGCCTCAGCCTGGGACTACAGCGTGTACCACCACATCAAGCCGCGTATACCTTCAAATCATAGTTCTTTCTTTCCTCATCTATTCCTGGTATACAACAAGCACTGTACAGATAGATACCAAGAATAAGCCAATGATGTAGAAAGACAATTCGTGCCCTTACTGAAACTGTAATTTCTTAAGAGAAATGGAAAGCAAACAAAAATTTCAGGTAAAAGTTAGATTCTTAAATGTGTGTGTCTGTTGATATGTTTTGTAATTTTATAACTGTAATAGCAGGAAAATGCAATGAGATTACCTTTCCTTAGAAATTGAAGTTTTCTTAAACCTTCGAATGGTGACTGAGACCTCTTGAAGTAAGTCACAGCCCCGGAGGTTTTCAGATTTACGGGTGCCACTTGTATTTTCATTCTTAACATTAGATGATTTTTCCTAAACATACAAAAATAAATAACTGAATAAACAAACAAAACTAAATTACTATTAAAGTTGTGAAATAAAGGAAAATAATCAAATATAACTACCAAAACATAAATTTCAAATTAAATGATAGCTATTACCCTCATATTCAGTAAATGACTTTTCCCCAGAATTATAATAGAGGGGGAAAAAAAGAAAGACATAGTCATTATTTTAAAGGCAGTAATGCAATGATCAAAGATTATAAATCCAAAGTCCTGAGTCTAATTCCCAGCCATGACACTTATAAACTATGAGATATGCCAGCTTCCCAATTGCTAAGGTTCACTCACTTTCAATATAAAAACATGGAGATAACAACACCTGCTCTGCCTACCTCAGAGTTATTTTGAGGATTAAATCAGATAAAGTACACAGAAGTCCTTGAAAAATTGGAAGACCTATACAAATATAAGATGATTGGTGTTACTGATATTGCAGCTATTGTTGCTTATGAATAATGACAGAGAAACAAAACCTCCAGAGTTCAGGAAAATCCAAGATCAGAAAATTACGAAGAGCTGCATGGTACACAGCTAGCTTCAGGAAATCGACCATGAAGATTAGGACATATCTCTAAAATTATCTCCCAAGTTCTCTTTCTGCATCTTCCCAAATTTATCTCTACCACCACCCACCGCCAAAAAAAAGTTGTGAGTGAGTTACTGGTAAAGGACATAGGAAAAAAAATCTCATACCTAAGGAAATAAGTATTATGGTCTAAAATAATTATAAAGGGAAGTACCTGCTAACAATTACTCCCTACTGAGTATACTTTATAAAAGCTAGGTAATTTGTCTAAAGTTAATTCAAAATTAATTTAACTTTAAGAAGAAATTAACATTTGCTTCTTAATTATATTTTTCCTAAGTCACTGCAAGGAAAAAATACAAACCAAGTGTCAAGTAAAACATCAAGGAAGGGACACAGTATCTCCAATAGTATGTCAACTCTGATCTACAATGTTTAAAAACAGCACTGTTATCATTCAAAATGACAGTTTCATACCTTGCCTGCTGCAACTTTTGCCAAGAGTGAAGCAAGTGAGTAACCCTTGTTACTATGGTGTTTTAGGGATGGAAGTCTTACTACAGGACGTATACCACCATTACAAATCTCATCTGTTCCTCTTTCATTCACTGCCTTGACATGGATTAAAAACGAACGATATTTTCCTCCCGCCATACCTAGAGAAGCAGCACAGGACAACTGAATCACCAAAAAAGTCAGCTGTTTTTCATGATCATAGAGAAAGCTAAATAATCACCTCCACAAAAAGTACTCCAGGCCAGAACTTTTAAGTTATACTGTTTGAGTATAATGTGGTTTGACAACCTTCATATGTTGGTAGCAAAAAACAAAGAGCACAGGAGTTACATGAATAGTGTAAGTTAGAAATTTTTACTAATTTTTATAAACATTTGGCATGTTTTTCCCCAATGGCATTATTCATTTTAATGGTAGAAATTTTGTGTACTACCAAAAAAAAATTACAAAAAAGAATATACAATTGTCATTAAGGGGTCAGGCACAGTGGGTCACACCTGTAATCCTAGCACTCTGGGAGTCCATAGGAGGAGGATCTCTTGAGGTCAGGAGTTCGAGACCAGCCTCAGCAAGAGCAAGACCCCATCTCTACTAAAAAAAAATATAGAAAAAATTAGCCAGGCAACTAAAAATAGAAAAAACTATCCAGGCGTGGTGACACACACCTGTAGTCCCAGCAACTAGGGAGGCTGAAGCAGCAGGATTGCTTGAGCCCAGGAGTTTGAGGTTGCTGTGAGCTAGGTTGATGCCACAGCACTGTAGCCTGGGCAAAAGAGCAAGATTATAACTCAAAAAGAAAAAAAAAAAAAAAGAAAAACAAATTTGTCACTAAGGTACCACCCACAGATAATTATAGTATTATTATGTGTATCTACCTAGACTTCTTATGAAAGCATACATGTGCACACACACATAGCATTACAGGATTAACAGTGAAAAAAGCACAGGTTTTGGCATCACTACCTGGGTTTGAATAATGCCATTTATTAGGCATGTGACAAATTATCCTCTCTGTGGTTCAGCTTCTTCAAACATAAAATGAGAATAATACCCACCTCAGACTTACTAAAACACTTTGTACCACAAAGTGAGTACTCACATAATTATTATTGCTAGAATGTGTTTTACCTTATTTTAACTAAATGGAGATCATACTATACAATCTACGTGTAAAATATATTGTAAAAATTCCCTCAAATTAATACACCTGCCATCAAAACACCAGTCTATTGCTGCTTTAGCAGGTATTAAATCTTTTCACAATTGTGAATCCTACCGTTGTTGTTTTCCAATTATCCACCTGCCTACTGCGCTAGCACTACACTGTTGTACTCTTTATTTGCTGTACTATTCTGTGTTATAGTATCTGAACAGACTCTCCCTCTCAATCTTCCATTTCAAAATTTCTTTGGTACATCTCACCTCCTTTTACCCTTCCATAAAAATTTAGCCATCACCTTCTCTAGTTCCAAAGATTTTTGAGGGAATATGATGAGAAAAAAATAAATCTTAGTAAATTCTAAGAAAAGTAACACTTTTACGTTAAGGTTTCCAGTCACATGCTGTGTAATTCTATCCCTCATTTTATCAAAACCAACGTTTTTATTTTCATATAAAAATTTAAGTTTCACACTCTCATTAAACAAAACTAAAATACCCTAAACAATATAAGAGACTTATAAGTTTTTGCTCACCACTGTATCCCAGTATGAAGCCTAACACATCATAGGTTCTCAAAAACTTAATGAATTAATAAGATATAGCCAGGAAAGCACCAAACTTGCATATGTACAGCCTGAGTAACCCTCATCTGAAAATCCAAAATGCCGAGAATCTGAAACTCTGTGGGTACCAACATGATGCTTAAAGGAAATGTTCACTGGAGCATTCTAGATTTTGGATTTTTTGGATTAGGGATGCTGAACTGGTTAAGTATATTGCAAATATTCCAAAATCTGAAAAAAAATATGAAATCTAAAATACTTCTGGTCACAAGCATTTCAGTTAAAGATATCCGACCTGCATTATGTCTGCAACTAAATGTAAATGTGTGAATGTGGACAAACATTATAAAGGGAAAGTACACAAATTAAAATAGTTGTTGTTTTGGTAGTCAGTTTTTTCTTGGTTTGGGTAAGCATCTCTATACCCCATTCAACCTCCAAAGTTCTTGAACAACTGAGCTAGGCATTTTGTTTGCTGGTTTCCTTAATTCACCCACAGGATAAAAAAGCTTAAAAAGTCCTACGACTGATATTTCACTTTATTATCCACATAATAGCCAATCATTTTAAAATATACATTCCTTATAATTTGCATTTATTTATAACACTCAGATAATTGTATCTGATACTGTCAAAGTTCTTCTATAAAACCTCTCTTTCAAGGGAAGATACAAATATAACAATATACAACAAAACTCTGAAGACATAGGACTCGAGTGATGGGAAAGGTAAAAATGATAAAACATAATGTCTGCTTACTTCAAAGAGCTCTATTGTGTTACACTGAGTCACCCTGTAGTCATTTCTTTATGCTTTTTCAAAAAACACTGAGACCTCTGACACAAAAAGTAGGACAGATAACCGTACAGTTACTATGAGTGGAAATGACCTCAACTAATAGGAAACTGGTGGAATTTCTAATGAAAGTCCCAAACAGAAGAGTATCTTTTTTTTTTTTTAGATCAGTTTTCTTAAAAATCTCTTTTGTAACTGTGGCATTATTTATTCCAGTTTTGTGAAATACATTACTTTACCTTTAACAAGTTTGGGGCTTGTCAGCGTCAGCATTCCAGCATGCCCTGATAGATCAAGGCCACTAGCAAGCCACACTGGCCCACACAGAATATCTTCTTTATGATCTTCTAAAAACGGACATAATCTAAGACCTAGAAAGAAAAATACACAATTTTCTTTTAAATCAGTTTGTTTTTTTAAGTGTAGTATATGGTAAGCAAATATCCGTCCTATTTACATATAATACCACCATACAAAATACCATACTTAGAATGTGCTCAAAGAATTCATTGCCATGCTAAAGAACTATTATCAATTATCTGATATATTATCTTGCTTTTTATTCCCATATTATTTTGCATTTCACCTTGATTTTCAAAAATTTATAAAACCATGACTTGATTTCAAATTCCAAGGAATTGAAAAACAAGAATGCAAGTATTAGCGCAGCTGTGTTCACAAAGATGAGCTGAAAGTTAAAGCATATTGCCAAAGCAGAATTAGGTTATTTTTTAATCATGTTCTTAAAACCAAGTTTTTGCAAGCCATAAGGAAATCTTTGCCCAACATGATGCATTCGGATCACTACTCCTTTTACTGTCATGGACAACAGCTCTGTAATTTAACTCACACTGTGAATCCTCTACATCCATGTGCTGCATTTCTTCATTCAAATCAATCAGGGACGGTTTCCCATTTTGTTCCACTTCAATGTTAAGAGCTGGAGACAAAGGAAAGGTGATCTGCCTATCTACTGCTGTTTCTAGAGGATAAAAATATTAGTAAACTTAATTTTGCTTAATATCAATGATTTATGTGCCTAAAACTATAATTTTCTGTTACCTAGGGGAACTACTGTGATTTTCACCACAGATGCCATAAACAGGTGATCAGGAGAGGAAGAAAATTTGACTCAATTTTAAGAGTTTGATACACTTCTCTCTTTTAATGGTAATAAAATAGTCATGTGAAGAAATAATTTGCTGACAAATAAACTAGAAGTTCTTACCCTAGGCCATACAGTACTAGCACCTGCAGAGTTTTAAATATACCAAAGGCTAAGTCCTACACTCAATTCAAAATTTGTCATGATTCAAAATACACACACACACACACACACACACACACACACACACACACACACAGTCATCACTCAGTATCTGTGGGAAATTAGTTTTAAGACCCCCAAGGATACCAAAATCCATGGATACTCAAGTCCCTCATATAAAATGGCATAGTAGTTGCACAGAAGATACCAACATTCTCTCATATACTTTAAATAACCTCTAGATTACTCATAATACCTAATACAATGTAAATGCCACATAGTTGTTATATTGTATTACTTGTATTGTTTTATTGTCATATGATTTATTGGGTTTTTTCCTCAAAATATTTTCAATCTGTGGTTGGTTGAATCCTCAGATGCAGAACCCACAGATACAGAGGGCCAAACGTATATGTAATTTTTTGAAACAGGAAATTTTTCAGATTTCAATGCTTGAAACCCTGGTGTTAACTTACCATTTTACCCTGAAATTATTACCAGTCTTTTTAACTAACTATTAAAAAGAAAACACTGGGAAGTAACATCTAGTTCCAAACATGCTAAATGTGTACTATCTATTTTAATAACTCAGTATATCAAATTCTGAGCTTGTAAGAACAATAAATAAAAATGCATGTATTTCCAGCATTACATGAAATATTGGTTTCACTAATAATCTTAAAAGAGTATGTAACTTCCATGACAGTTCTTTTCACAATCAAATCTCCTCTTAGGAAAAGAAATGCAGGAACCTAAAAAAAAAGTTTCACTTTTACTAAAAGTGAAACTAATTCAAAAAGGAATTAATCCCATTTCCCAAAAAGCATGATTATATTATTCAAATTTATGTAATTCTGAACATTACTGGGTTACTGAAAAGCTATGAAATGTTCTGTGAGTTACGTTTCTAAATAAAAATCACAAAACAATGAGCAGGCAAACAGCGATGGGGGCAGGATGGTACATTAAACCTAGACAGCCAAGTTGAAAATTAGAATTTTTAAGAAACAAGATAAAATCTTCAAACATAAATTTTTTAACCTGTTCTTACCATTGACTTTCCCTAAGCCTGGAGCTTTATTTTTCAGCAGTGTCACTTGTATCTGTGGAATATTGGTGATGTTTGAGTTCAAAACAAATTTGAAGTCCACATGTCCAACCATACAAGCTTTGGGTAGTACCAATTCAAATACATGTTCATCCCAGCTGTTGCTGTCAAATAAAAGGAAAAATGCTAAATAAAGCAAAAATCTTTCTTCAGCCATAATCATATTATCATTAATATCAACTTTACTGCTTTTTGACTCATAGCTTACAATAAAACTTAATGTTTCTCAATGGGATCAAGAGAGAAGATAAGCAGCTCCCAATGAAGCAGGTTAAATGTAGGGTAATGAATGATTTTACTTTAGGAATCTACACCTGTGTTGAGACTCATACATACCAATAAACCCTTGTTCCTCAAAGTGTGGACTATCACACCTCAGAATTACCTGCAGATTCCTGAGCCCCACCCTAGACCTATGAGTGGGGCCCCAGAAACTTCATTTTAAAACAAAAACTTCTTGTATTTCTTATATATATTCTTTCTTGGGTTTTAAATTCCACCTACATGTTGGAAAATGAAAATCCCCAAACCAAACTCCTCCAGTAAATTTAAGGTTCATATCAAAATGTCTACCTGACAGCTCAAACTCACCATGAAAAAAACCAAACTTCTCGATTACCCACTCCCAAATCACAGTGAACAAGAATTTCGTTTTTCAATTGGCTCTAGCCAATACCTTAGAGTCACCCTTGACTTTTCTCTCACACAATGTGTTCAATACATCAGCAAATTCTATTCCTTCTACTTCCAAATTATATCCAGAATCCAACCACTCTTTTCGCTACTTCTATCACTAACATAAGGACCCAAGCTACCATCAGCATTACACCTGGATTACCAAAACAGAAACCAAACTACAATGCTTGCTTCTATCATTGCTCTCCACCACCACAACCACTATAATTCTCAACACAGTAGTCACAGTAATCCTTCTAAAGTATGAATCATATAACATTACTCTGTATTCAAAACCCTCTAACACCTTCCCATTCCATGCAGCATAAACGTCTTCTGCTACAGCCTATAAGAACACACACGATCTGGCTCCTATCCACCTCTTTTGACCTCACCTCGTACCACTCTCCCCTACATTTGCTGCACTCCAACAACATGGTCTTTCTTTTCCTAGAACTCATAAAATATACTCTTTAGGGTCTTTGTACTTGCTCTTGCCTCTGAATTAGAATATCCTTTCTCAGTCACCTTATATAAAAAATAAGTATACACATTTTCTCTCTTTCACTCACTCTCTCACACTTACACACAATTACATGCCTAACAACTACACTCTCGCCACACTCCTATTTAACACTCCTCATAGCTTTTATGACCATATGGCAAATTATATTATGTATCTGTTTACTGTTTATTACCACCAGAATGTAAATTCCACAAGAGCCATATTCCTAGTGTCTACAAGAGCGCCTGCTTTTATAAAACAAGCATTTAAGTATTTGTTAAAGAAATTTGTGGACTAAGTAATTAAACTAATTGCAATGATAGACTATTTTATCCTACAACTGAAAATACAGCAATTTCCAAAATCAAGATAACAAACGGAAGGAACAAAGTTATGAAAATGCAAAAGATAAACAGTAATAAGCCTAGGAATTCTATGTTGTCTCTAACAAATATATAATATGGATTTAAAATTAAGTATCTAGGGGAAATGTTTTACCTGTCAGTCTGTAGTTTCCAAGTCCTAGTATGTTGAGCAGCGTCTCCATGGTGCTGCTGATGCAAATGTTGAGGATGCCTCCTTTGCTGCTGTTCTTGCTGAACTTCTACCCAGCATGGAGGAACAGTTGCTGAAAACCGTGGAGTCAAAGTCTCAAAGCGGGTTAGCTCCACTAGAGACGTCAAGATTTCAAGGGTGAATGGCTGGTCCACCAATAACTCAACTCCTTAACATTAGTGGATGTAGTATTTGGAACGGGTTAAAGAAAAGGAGAAGATGATGATGAAGTTTTAATTCATATTTTTTGTCATTGAAATGGCAACACTTGCCAAATATCCTGAAAGTTAATAAAGTGGGCTCAGGTATCTATATACAACTAAAGTAAGCAGCACTGACCAAATAATATCACAGAAAAAAAACTCCATATTGAATATTTTAAATTATAGCCAGTGTAGCACTATTGGAGAAACCCAAACACAACCCAAATACAAACACAACTGAGCTTCAGCCCTAAATTAATGAGGGCAAGAAAAGCAGTGGTGATAAAACACAAACCAATTTACATTGGATCAAAAATTAACTTTTAGGGCTCAGCAGGGTGGCTCATGCCTATAATCCTAACACTCTGGGAGACCGGGGCAGAAGGATCAGTAGAGGTTAAGAGTTTGAGACCAGCCTGAGCAAGAGCAAGACCATCTCTACTAAATACAGAAAAAATTAGCTGGGCGGCCTATTTCTGTAGTCCCAGCTATTCAGGAGGCTGAGACAAGAGGATCACTTGAGCTCAGAAGTTTGAGGTTGCAGTGTGCTATGATGATGCCACTGCACTCTAGCCAGGGTGAAAAGTAAGACTCTATCTCAAAAAAAAAAAAAATTGTAACTTTTAGACCATGTTATTTAGAAAACAAAATGCTAGACATCAGCAAATACATACCATATGCCCTTTCAGAATCAATAAGAAATGAATTTTAAAAAGTCAAAAGCTACATTGATGGCAAATGATTAAAAATGGAAAGATTAAACAGTTATTTTTTTCTGCTTCTGTAGATTTAAGAATATCTTGTGTACATTATCAGTATAAGAGTAACAACCTACTTCAGACAGGTTTCTTTTACAAATCCTATACATATGTTCACATCTATGAGATGTCTAACATTTGACAAAGCTAAGAAGCTGTTGTTCTTGTTTCAATTTAAAAAGATACGTTTTTAAAAAAAGACTAAAATATGAAATTTGAAATCTGGTAGGTTTGCAACATTTTCACACAGAAAAATGACACCAAGTTCTATAAAATTATTACAAGTTTACTTCAAACTACATGTTTTTCTAGCCCTTTTAAATCTGATCAAGAGTATTAAATATTGTTCATAAACATAATAGCATGGAATCAGTATCCTTTCTTTACATTATTTAGTTCTTTATAACCTAATTCATCTTTTATCTACTAAAAAGTATTTTTATGTACTTTATGTGAAAATTCTTCTCTATTCTACCAATAACCTGCAAAATATGAAAATATTCAGTATATGAGCTTTTTATATACAAGTTGTATAGTTAGCCAAGACACTGAAGTCTTAATTAATTATAGCAAATCATTACATCTCAACTGGGGGGTGATTCTGCCTCCGAGTTATTTGGAAGTATTTCAATTGTCACGATGAGGATGGTTGTGTATACTACTAGAATCCAGTGGGTAGAAGCCAGAGATGCTGCTTGAACAACAGAGGATAGTCTTCCCACAACAAAAACTATCTGGTCCAAAATAGTGTTGATGTTGAGAAAGCTTGACACATAAAGTAATGAAGATTGCCATACATTGTAATAGTAATCCCTAAAAATCACTAAAGTTAACATGTATTAGTGATCACTAAAAGTTTGCTTTCAGTGCAAAGAAAAATGATCAAATGCCCAAATACAAGTGTCCATAAAGATCAAATAACAACTTCTAGAATTATTTACATTGGAAATTTGTTTGAGTTTAAACATACTTTTCATTAAAGATTTACTAAACTTTTAAATGCTAGGTTCAGAGGATAAAATGTGGTAAGTGCTAAGAGTAAAACATAACAGCACTACGGAAGCACAAAAGGACTAACTGTAGGTGTAAAGAATAGGGGTAAGAAAGCCTAGTATAACACATGAAGAGCATGAAACTGAATTACACACTGGGGATTGAGAAGAAAAGGCAACAACAACAAACAAAACAAACTTATCTGGAGATTCAGGATAGGGCACTGTGGGTGTGAGTGTACCACCTCAATACACTCAGTGAGAGTGTATTTTTTTCAGCTTTTCAATTCCAGTGGTAATATTAACAACATTAGCCAAGTCCACTGATTTTATACTTATTCAATGAATTCTCTTCTCTTTCAATATGTTGTTTTCCTCTCTAACCAGACTAAAAAAGCTCTTTAATGGCTGAAATAATATTTTTCTCTGTTAGGTGATTTTACCAATATTGATTAATCTACCACAGGTTAAGGAGCATTTCTTATTTTAATATGTTTGCAACATCTTCCAACTACTAGCAAAATAATGAAAAATAATACACAGTAACAAGCCTAGTAAAAGAACTTCAACAAGGAAATGAAGTCCTTCAACAAAGCAAAAGTTGATTATAAAAAATGAACTATGTTTAAGATTATATAAAACAGGCTCAGAAAACTTAACATGGCAAGAATTCACATTTTTAAAAAATCATTTAAAAATTTAATATCATACCTGAAATGCCAGGACTTGAAGGATTTGATAAAGGTTTGGAACCTTCTGAAGATGGTTCTATTCCTTTAGAAAGAGATCCATCCACTAGTATATCAGCTTCATCAATATCATCACAGGTTCCTCCAATTTGGAGAAAATGAAGCTCACCACCTATAGTGTAGTAAAGTGTAGTAAATTTCATAGATACATGTAAAATGAGTAAACACTTGAATATTCAAAAGCAATACTACTTCATTAAGAAACAATTCAATATCACTTCAAAGGCAAATAAGGAAGGCAACGAAAGTGAGATAGTTCCAGGAGTTCAGAAATTTAATTGCCAAAGAATTGCAAACTGAAAACCAATTTTAATGAACAAAATGACAAATTCACAAACACATGTGAAAATAGGTATTTCTGTAGTACTGTGTATAGGATACTATTTTAAGCGCTTTAATTAATTCATTTAATCTTCACTAAAAACTCTTGAGGTAGGAACTACTACTGCGGCCATCTTACAAAGGAGAAAACTGAGGCACTCACTAAGCTATACTGGGATCCATAGCCCAATCCCTTAATCCCGACAGGAACAAAACTGGACAAACAGTCTTAATTTTTTGAAGAACTGATAATGAAATAAAAGCAACTCAAATTTCTAGTTTTTGTATCTCCGTCACAGGAAAAAATTGACAGCAAACTTAGCAAATAATTAAGACCAAAAAAAGCAATGATTAATAGTATATTCCAACAAGAGTATTTGGAGATTCATTTTCAGCATGATAGAATAAGGAAGATGATAAATCTCCTCCCTGAAAGCCACTATAAAGCTGCACAAAACTGTCATTCAACCAGAACAGGGCCAGGAGTGTAAACAAGCAGATTTGCTGCCACTTCCTGAGAGGGCTCATTTGATTTGGAGAGCTTTCAGTTTAAAGCAGTGATTTCAATGGGAAATGAACAAGGAGATCTGCTACCCTGTCTGGGGCAAGCAAAGCACTAGAAATACTAGGAATTTAATACAGAATTACAAGAAGTGAAGGAAGTACAGGTGGCTTGGTAAACTCTCCACATAACTCACTGTGATCAGAGGCTGTGCACATGTGCAGCAAAGACCAGAGTAGGCCCAAGCCATCAACACATCCTAAGCCAACTAACCTCTCTGCCTACCCAGAAGACACTGGAAAGAGTGCAATTAAAAATAAAAACCAGGGCACACTTAAACATGGCCTTACTGCCTGAAGGTATCTGAGCACAAGTTATCCATCTTTGGGTAAATACTAAGCCACGCTGACACAGAAGCAACAAACTAAGAAACAAGGCTTAAAAATGAAAGGCGGGGGGCGTGGGAGAATAAAATGAGGAGAGAAATCAGCAGCTGCACACTGTAACAAATAAAACAAAAGGGGCAGGGGGTGCAGGTAAGGGATCTGAATTCAGAGTTTCTATGTTATGTCTGATAATGAATAAAACATTACAAGACATGCAAAGAGTGACGTTATAAATATTTTTATAGAGCAAGAGGAAACTAAGTATAGAGAATTACAGGAAAGAATGGTGCAAATGACTCAACAAAGAAATAGAAATTATTTTTAAAAAGAACAAAAGAGAAATTTTGGAGTTGAAAAGTAAAATAACAGGCTGGGCACGGTGGCTCACGCCTGTAATCCTAGCACTCTGGGGGGCCAAGGCGGGCGGATCGCTCAAGGTCAGAAGTTTGAAACCAGCCTGAGCAAGAGCCAGACCCCGTCTCCACCAAAAATAGAAATTAATCGGCCAATAACAAAAATATATAGATATGTACATATATATATATATATGAAAAAAATATTAGCCAGGCATGGTGGCGCATGCCTATAGTCCCAGGTACTTGGGAGGCTGAGGCAGAAGGATCGCTTGAGCCCAGGAGTGTGAAGTTGCTGTGAGCCACGGCACTCTAGCCCAGGCAACACAGTGAGACTCTGTCTCAAAAAAAGAAAAGAAAAGTAAAATAACAGAATGTTGACTAGAGAGGGTCAAAGCAGATCTAAGCAGTAGAAGGAATCAGTGAAATAACAATAGATTAACAGAGATTAACCAATCTGAATAACAGAAGGAAACATTTTTTTTTTTAAGTAAAAATAACCTCAGAGACCCAAGGGGCAGATCAAATATAATATACATGTAATGGGAATTCCATTAAGAAGAGAGAAGTAGAAAAAAACCTGAAGAAATAACGGGCAAAAACTTAAATTTGATAAAAAAACATTACACTACAAATCCACTCAAGTTCAATAAATCTAAAACAGGATAAACACAAAGAGATAACACACAAACATACAAACTATTAAGAGTCAAAGGCAAAGAGAACACCATAAAAACAGCAAGATACACTCTGGGAGGCCGAGGCGGGTGGATTGCTCAAGGTGAGGAGTTCGAAACCAGCCTGAGCAAGAGCGAGACCTTGTCTCTACTATAAATAGAAAGAAATTAATTGGCCAACTAAATATATATAGAAAAAATTAGCCAGGCATGGTGGCGCATGCCTGTAGTCCCAGCTACTCGGGAGGCTGAGGCAGTAGGACCACTTGAGCCCAGGAGTTTGAGGTTGCTGTGAGCTAGGCTGATGCCACGGTACTCACTCTAGCCCAGGCAGCAGAGTGAGAATGTCTCAAAAAAAAAAAGAAAAGAAAAGAAAAAAAACAGCAAGATAAAAGTTACTCACAAAAACAATACACAAAAATACCAATACAAATTAACAGATGCCTTATCAGAAACAACGGAAACCAGAGGCAATGGAATGACATTCGAAGGATAGAACAAAACTTTCAACTAATAATTCTATATACAGCATTATTCTTCCGAAATGAACATGAAATGAAGACTGAGGGCCGGGCGCCGTGGCTCATGCCTGTAATCCTGGCACTCTGGGAGGCCGAGGCAGGTGGATCACTCAAGGTCAGGAGTTTGAAACCAGCCTGACCAAGAACGAGACCCCGCCTCTACTAAAAATAGAAACAAATTAATTGGCCAGCTAAAAACATAGAAAAAAATAGCCAGGAATGGTGGTGCATGCCTGTAGTCCCAGCTACCCGGGAGGCTGAGGCTGAAGGATCGCTTAAGCCCAGGAGTTTGAGGTTGCTGTGAGCTAGGCTGACGCTACGGCACTCACTCTAGCCTGGGCAACACAGTGAGACTCTGTCTCAAAAAAAAAGAAAAAGAAAAGAAAAAAAAGAAATGAAGACTGAGAGAAGTATACATTAGCAGACCAGCCTTACAGTAATTACCAAAGAAAGTCAAGAAGAAAGAAAGCAACACCAAATTCACCAGCAAAAATAAAGAACACCTAGAAACAG